>VXCM01002852.1:0-70948 GCA_014773175.1 Lucifuga dentata | reverse complement strand
TAAGATTTTTTTTTTTTTTTTGTGTTGGTCCTGGCGTGGTGTTTTAAACTCCTTAAAGGACCATACCATCCATTTTGCATGTCTGAGCCTAATATATTCAAATTTTCATACATGTTACATTATTGATAACCATTTCTCAAAGGATAAAACTGTATTTCAGCTTTCCTGATATTTTCCAAATCTCCTAATCTTTTAAACTCAAATATTCAAGCGATTTACCCGCCTTAAAAAAAATCGAAGTTTCCCCTGCTAATAGTTACACAGCCTTATGAAGTCACGGTCATTTAAATTTTTCGATAACGCAGGTCTTCTTTTGGGACTATATTCCCCGGTGGAGACATACATTCACTCTGCGTTTTTTATTNACGCAGGTCTTCTTTTGGGACTATATTCCCCGGTGGAGACATACATTCACTCTGCGTTTTTTATTGCGCTTAAATGCTAAAAGTACGTAACTTCGAAAAAAACCTGAATATATGTGTTGTTTGTGATGATGGATTACCTATCCCAAGAATGTTTCAAGTATCAGCTAGTTGATTTTAATGACGTGCCAGAATGAACTGCAACCAATGGCGGTCTGGAAGGTAGGAAAAATTTTTAACTCACTGTTCCTGTGGTATGCTTTGGGAAATGATTGTCAGTAACCTTTATGTGTATGAAAATTAAATATATTAGGCTCAAACATGCAAAATGGATGGTATGGTCCTTTAAAANTTTATGTGTATGAAAATTAAATATATTAGGCTCAAACATGCAAAATGGATGGTATGGTCCTTTAAAAGTACCATACAGAGAATGAGGTGTAACACGGGCTCATGAATGAACAGCAGCAAACGATCCCAGGTTGTCGGTGTTTGCAGCAGCTCATGTTCGGAGCCGCAACATACAGCAGCAGTTTAAACACTGCAAAGTCAGCAAACTGCATGTGGGTTATGGCGCCGAACAGTTTGATTTGACTGGTTTCGGTTCGTCTCAGTTATTGGGGATGCTGTGATGTCAACCTATTGAAACGTGTATAATTCACAGGAAAAATCGTAATACAGCAGCTTGATTCTATCTTTTTCTAACACTCTGGAACATTTCACAGCCTTGATTTGCCTGTTCATGATCTTGTGGCTGAAAGCCTGCGAGGATTTTTTTTCAGTCCGTTCAGTTGTCCGGTTCAGTGATGCTACGGTGGTGTCAGCATTGTTGATTTGCGTATCTGTTGGGAAGCATTTGTTCTGAAATTTTGTTCTTTAATCAGTAGAAACGCTTGCGTTTGTTTTCCTTCCAACGACTATAAACCATCAGCCCTACCACTGCCAGGACGCCCAGGCCAAGGGCGGAGAAAAGCAGCGTGAAGAAGAGCTGGACTCCGCTCATCCCTTCTTCCTCAACCTCCACTGCAAAGCAAAAAAATTTTAAAAAATGATCACTCCCACTGGGGCCACCAACATCCATTTCTTCAACATTTAAAAACTATTTCATCTTGCAAAGGTTCATACATGAAGTTACTGAAATCAACACTAATTCCAGCATAGTTTCTCCTATTTTTTTGTCCTGTCCAAGGTTAGACACATCAGTGCAACGTCCTCCACGAATACTGGCACCCTTGGTAAATAAAAGCAAAATGGGCTGTGAAAAAATGTCTTTATGTTTATCCTCTTATTCTTTCATTCAAATTATTAACAAAAATATAACCTTTAAAGTAAAATTAATTGAAAGGAAAAACAAATTCTTATCATGAAACAAATATTTTTCTCAACTGGCCCACGCATGGTGGGGAGGATGATGGTGTGAGAGGCCAAAGAATCTCAGAGGATCACAGCTGGAGAATTACAGTTAGTTGGATTTTGGGGTCAGAAAGTCTCCAAAACTATGATCAGACGCCACCAGGCCGACCTAGAAACATATTTGTGCCATGATAAGAATTTCTTTTTTCTTTCAATTATTTTATCTCCCTTGTGGCGGTGTTTTATCAAATCTCTTTTATATTACCGCCAATCTCTCAAAATGCAGAGTTGATTCCTTTGCCAGATTAATGTCTCAGTTTTGCTTTTGACCAGCATAAAAAACAGCTCTTAAATATGAATCAGCTCATCAACACGTTGATCTTCATTGGGTTTTAATTGTGACACACCAACGTGTGAGTAAAGGGAAAACGATGTGCTGATTAGTGTACGGGAAGCTTTAAGAATAAGCTTCAATTATCAGGGTGTTTATTTAGTGTGATGCTGCAGCAATTTTTACTAATCTCACGCAATAACTCATCATAAAGATTTAAGTGTTAAAAACGCAGGGGAAAAAATACAGATAACAGAAATAAAAATCCACTAAATGTGACACATTTGGTGGATTTGGAGAAAACACTCTTCTTTGAGTGTCGGCAGAGTGGAGATGAGCGTGCTGTAGCTACCTCGGAACTGTGTCATGTCGTCCACTCTGGGAATGGTCACATCCTCTTCTTCTTCCTCCTCTGGAGTCGTTTCCACTGTCAGCTGGTACAGCTTCATTGAGATGATGTCGTGGTTATCTAGAGCAAAGTGTGTAACACAATATTTATCACATCATAGAAATCTAACACAAACCCTTTGTGCCCATCCATTCAGTGCTTCCTGTTTTGCAGCCCAGGATGCTTTGGAACAAAACTGAGTTTGTTATTTAGGTCAAGTAACGGCTGAAGCATTTTTTTCTAACTATAATCTATATTCTATTTAACAAAACTTTCTCAAGGGAATAATTAAAGTATTATTTCATTTACTTAGGAAGAGGATTACAGTGGTAGTTCTTCCTTCAAATGACAGTTTGCTGGGTGTGATTTTTACCTGTCAGGTCTCCAGTGGCAGAGGAGGCACCGAAGAAGTAACCCACTGGAAGCCGCAGCCCAGAGATGTCAGCGCATTCTTTCCATTCCCGCTTGCCGTCTACGTTGATCATGAGCTGGAGGGTACAGCAACCATCAGTGTGAACCAGTGATGTCGGATAAGATGCACGTCATGTTCATTCAACCAAATTAATTCCGGGTCGTTTGAGAATCTAAAGATTCAACATGTCAGCGTTTACTGTCACCATCAACATCCTGCGTCCCAAAGCCTTCCTTGGGAACTTTTTCCACCATGCAAATATTTAGCTTCTGGAGGTGAATATCTGCGTGGCTCATTTTTTAATTTTACATCAAAATATCACATTTAAAGTCATTAACTTTTGACAAGCTCAATGCAAAAACGTAAAAATTTCAATCATAGGGGATACTCAAATAATTTTGGCCTGAGGTCAATTTTGCAAAAAGAAGGGGAGCCAGGGGCCGATGGCTGCAGGTTGTTTCCTTAGATTACTAGTAATGTCACACGAGAAGCAACACAGCCATGAAATCTTGTCTTGCAAAAACCTGTGAACAAAGATGATCTTTTCTGTTGTCATGCGACCAAGAGGAAAAGCCGAATGAACATTAGCATGTTTTGTCTCATAGTGGTGCTTGATGTTAGCAGCCTTGCAAACCGCTGTTTGGCAGATTAAACACGGTGCTTTAGCATGAGCATGAGATGCTAATATAAATGCGTAGTCTTTCCATTTTGCTTTGAATTGGCTGTTTTCACAATTAACTTTTCTCTTTTTGTGCGAAGTACTTATTTTTGTTTGCTAATGGCTAACAAGGTGCGTCTAGTGATCGCTCGTTTTCATGGATAAAGCTGTGAGGCGAAGAGACGGCAAACGTTCATCCAAAACAGGTAATCATTTCCCATGCTTTGTTCTCCAACTTTATGAAAATAATATCTATTAATTCACAAGTCAAACTTTTTTTTTTTCTAATTCCATAAATTTCTTAAATGGTATTTCTTTACTCATATTTCATTTGGGATTTAAATGATTTTTTTTTTNCAGCCAGACTTTGAGTATGTAGGGTAGGGCGTTCCGTACCGTCAGCCTGTTTTTGAAGTATCTGACGAGGAGAAAGGTGTCGTAGATGGTGTTGCGCACCGTGGCCATGCATCCACCAAGCTCGGTGGACCTTCCGTCGCGATCATGGTCGTAAGTCAGAGTTCCGTTCCCCAGCATTACCGATATAAAAGGAAAAGCTCTCTGTGGGGGAAAAAAAAAAGCAAGAGGAAAGTTTAGTCAAACACGAGACGCCGTAGCTACGTCGCAGACACCTTCGTTCACCAAACCAAAAACGAAAAAAGAAAACCACATCACACACATGCAGACTTTCAAAATGGCAGCAAAAGGGCATGAACAAACCAAAAACGGATCCATCTCATGAAATGACACGGGGGGAGGGGTAACTGGTTAAAGATGATGAAGAAACATTCAGTAGACCAACTCACGATATACACAATAATTAATAATTAAGCTACCTGAGTTCCAGGCTGCCTGTTCTACACATCCAAAAGGGTCGCAGGGAAAGAAACAGTGTGATGTCAAATGTTAATACGGCCTGAGTAACACATGTACAACTTTCATGTAAATTTAACAACAGATTGACTGCCTCTACATTCAATTTTGCATTATGTTAACACCTTATAGCACCTAGCAGAAGGAAATAGCTGTGCTACTCAGTTTCTGGCAGCAGCATGTGGTGGAAATATTACTGCTGGGGAAAAAAAAACATCACTTTCAATGTATTTGTCCTTACCAAATATACTCAAATATGCCGGGACAGGAAGCCAAAGGCTCGATGGGAAAAGTAAAGTTAGCTTTAACTAGCAGCACAGTACCGCTGGTGTGAAACAGAAGCCAATTGTCTCTCACGTCATGGTTCTTGTTGTCGTTGGGGTAAGTGTCCACAAATATCCCGAGTCCGGTAAACTGGTTCATGTTCCCAAACACAGGACCTACACAAAAAAAAACAAAAAAAAAAACAAAGGCGGCGAGATACTTAACTATGGGTCTCACAAACATTATAATAGTCTCATTCCCAGTTCACACACACACACACACAAACACACACCGTGTACGACAAAGGACACAGAACAGGGGTTCAATCCAGGTTCCTACCATGTAAGTAGGTCACTGCAACTCACAGAAGAACCTGATCCATAATTCCATTTCTGCTCTGTAAAAGCAGTTCTACAGATATTACTTCATAATATTTTAATACATCTGTAAGTGTTCAGTACAATATTGTTTTAACACTTAAAATTCAGTATATTAGAAGATGAAGCCAATGTGATGTTTGGAACATTCTAACATTAATTTCATAGATTTCTTCATTCATCACCTTTTAAAAAGTGAAAGATATGAAGCTGCATTAATTGCTTCGTTACACAATATATCAGAACCAAACCAAGCTAACTGATGCTAACCTTACATTCTTTATAGAAAGTCATTTTATTAAGCTATTTTAACAAAAACGCTCCTTGTTACGACCCAACCTAGGGAACTGGGCGCAACATGTGTTCGAGGTCTCCCCAACCACACCCGCTCCCAAGAAAGGCCAAAACAGAGTGTATTTCCATAAAATAATAACTAATAATAACTATAATAACTAATAATAAAATAAAAACTAATAATAACTTACACATTCAGCAGACACAGAGCTACATTAGCAAACTGTGCCATGTTGTACACGTTTTGGTCGCCGCCAACTGTCCATCAAATATCTTTATCTTTGTAATGATTGCTGCTGGTTAAGTAGCGTGTGCAGAGTCAGCTTGTCAAGGCTTTATTAATGGAAACACCTTTCTTTTACTGGAAATGGATTTGATCAAAGCAGGCAAGATTCAACTATCCAACCAGTTTGCAGGAAATGACAGAAAAACAACAATCTAAGAAGCTGAGATAGCCACAGAGCTGCGTTATGAATCTCTGTGGGTTTGTGTCTACCAGTAACCATTTCATTTTAGTCATTTGATTTATTGTTTATCAAACTTTTCTTTTTAATTGCAGTTTTATACAACATTAACCTCTAAAATCATGTTGAAGCATCTTAAGATCAAGAAACGGTTGAAAGGGCTGAAGTTTCTGTAAATATCTACAGAGGATAGATGAGGGCTCGCTACATGGTTATGATCATCTACAGAAACTTTTGGTTCATGTTAATCATATGGTGGAATGAACAACTACAATCCTCTAATATTAAATGCCTAAATTTACCAAGTAACCATGAAATCAACCTCCTCACCCTGAAAGCACCTCACCCTGAATTGATTTTTTGTCTCTTTAAATCTTGTCCTCATTCTAAAAAAAAAAAAAAGGATGTGAACATTTTCATTTTCATTTCACAGCAGGTATTTTGATTTAGTGCAGCAGAAAAAATACACTAATAACATGAATGATGGATTGTTCCGTGCCAGGGCCCTGAAACTGACAGACCTAAAATGAAATGAAGCACTGTGCTGATCAGCTGTCTCCGGTGTTCACGGACATCTTCAACACCTCGCTGGAAACATGCCATGTACCAGCCTGCTTTAAGTCCTCCACCATCATCCCCATCCCCAAAAAACCAAGGACCACAGGTCTTAATGACTACAGACCCATTGCCCTGACCTCAGTGGTAATGAAGTCATTTGAGCGCCTTGTGCTGTCCCACCTCAAAGCCATCACCAACCCACTCCTGGATCCCCTGCAGTTCGCCTACAGAGCTAATAGGTCTGTAGACGATGCTCTCCACTTCATCCTCCAGCACCTGGACTCCCCGGGGACCTATGCCAGGATCCTGTTTGTGGACTTCAGCTCTGCATTCAACACAATCATCCCAGCTCTGCTGCAGGACAAGCTCTCCCAGCTAAACGTGCCTGACTCCACCTGTAGGTGGATCACTGACTTCCTGTCTGACAGGAGGCAGCGCGTGAGGCTGGGTAAGCATGTCTCTGACTCCCGGACCATCAGCACTGGATCCCCTCAAGGCTGCGTCCTTTCTCCTCTGCTCTTCTCCCTGTACACCAACAGCTGCACCTCCAGTCATCAGTCCGTCAAGCTCCTGAAGTTCGCGGATGACACCACCCTCATCAGACTCATCTCTGGTGAGGATGAGTCTGCCTACAGGTGGGAGATTGACCATCTGGTGACCTGATACAGACATAACAACTTGGAGCTCAACGCCCTAAAGACAGTGGAGATGATAGTGGACTACAGAAAGAACCCAGCCCCACCCACCCCCATCACCCTGTGTGATGCCCCAGTCGACACAGTGGAGCATTTCCGCTTCCTGGGCACCATCATCACTAGGGACCTCAAGTGGGAGCTGAAAATCAGCTCCCTCACCAAGAAAGCCCAGCAGACGATGTACTTCCTGCGGCAGTTGAAGAAGTTCAAACTGCCAACAGCTATGATGGTAGTCTTCTACACTTCCATCATCGAGTCCATCCTCACCTCCTCCATAACAGTCTGATACGCTGCTGCCACCACCAAGGACAAGGGCAGACTGCAGTGTATCATTCGCTCTGCTGAGAGGGGTGATTGGCTGCAATCTACCATCCCTCCAGGACCTGTACACCTCCAGGACTTGGAGACAAGCGGAAAAGATTGTGGCTGACCCCTCCCCCCCCGGACATCATATTTTTGAGCCACTCCCCTCTGGCAGGAGGCTACGGTCCATCAAGACCAAAACTTCACGCCACAAAAACAGTTTCTTCCCAACTGCAGTAGGACTCATTAGTCAGACCAGAGAGTCAGTAAGAGGACGCATACTGAAAAATGATTATAACAAGTAAATGGAATGCTACTGTGTAACATGTGCAGGCTGCTTCCACATTTTACCACACTGACCAGCTTCTGTGTAACTCAACTAAAAGTGGAACTGTCAGCTGTGGAATTTGTAATCTATCCTTGTATGTAAGTTTCCAAGATACTAGGAAACTTACAAAACACCTTCGCAGCCCTTAATACTACAGAGTTTGTAAATGTTTTCCCTGGAACATTAAGAATGATGTTGTTTTTTTTTTTGTTTTTTTTTTAAACAGATCAGGAAATAAGGAATTTGTAGTACTTAGCTCCTTTTCATTGTATGAGACTTGGCGTCTACTTACCAATCTGCATGCGTTCTTTGGTTAGCCAGATGGCCAGCCCATCTCCATTTAAATTTTTCTTTCCCTGGCCATGGATCTTGAAGTCCACCTTCAGCTCCCAGTCCCTCAAGTAACAAGGCTAGAAAACCAAAGAAATGAAGACAGGCAGGTTATTCGTTGAGGTGTATGTTCCGCTGTGCATGCTACGCATTTGCCAAGGGAAAGGAGGAACGTAAGGTAGCTTTAAAACAAGCTACATTTGAATAATGCTACGGTATCAGCAAATGTGTGAGTCTAAATGCTACAGTGACTAGTAAATTTCGAAATTTCAAATCAAAACCTAATGTGTTATGAGACATGGAAGTGGCCTTTAAAGGACTAATTGGTAATTTTTGCATGTTTGAGCCCAATAAATACTTACTGTCAGCAATTTTACAGAACACAAAACCATATTTTAGTTTTTGGGTTATTTTGCCCAATCCCCGATCTTTCAAAAATCAAATGTTCAGGTGATACGATCATCTTAAAAATTCTATATTTCGCCTGCTAACACTTATGCACGATTGCAGAAGGCACAGCTGTTTTAATTTCTCAGTAAAAAGCCATCTTCTCCTGGGACTATATTCCCTAGTGGAGACATGCATTTTCTTCCATGTAGCTCCATGATAGACCAGTTCAATTAACACCAAAATAACCAGTTCCTGACAACATCAATTATGGAGCACACAGAAAAAGCTGTAAAGAAAACATCTAAAATGTCTTCAGACTTACAATTCGACTCCACACTGCTCCCTGTCTGCTCTGCAGGTCTGGGGTCAGTCTTACTTGGTCAGGTGTAACCATGGCTGTACCCATCAGGTCCCACTGCGAAGAACTGGAGAAACCCAACCCTGCAAAACAGAAGGAGACAATAAGCTTCTTCATCATCGACATCATCATCATCATCTGTGGTACCTTTTGGGGATTCATCCGAAGTTTTTCTGTCAGTGGATAAATCAATGCAACAAGCTGCATTCAAAAATCTAGAGATGTGGAAACCTAAACATCAACAAAAACTGCAGACCTTCATGTTCTCCATGAAGGTCTGCCTGGCTGTCCGGTGCGTAATTCATGTTTTGTAGTTGGTAAACTAATAAAGAATAAATAAGAAAATAACATACCGTAATCTAAAACATGACAAAATCATTTTATATAAAGTATGAAATCAAAAAACTCTTTTACCATGATGTATTTCTCTGGCACGCTCCCGTCTCGGAAAAGTCAGGGCATTCTGACTGTTAGGAATTAGTTCATGTGCCCTCCATGTAATTATGATATCAATATCACTTGAAGGCACCATTACTCATGACATTATCAGGTGTGTAAACTGGTTCATCTGGGCCGTAAGTGTGCTGCCAAACAGCACACTTACTTATAACAGGTTATATTAGTACAAATCTCCATTTCTTTTTCAGCCTGTTCCATTCTACCCATATTTTTGTTGTGCAACACTGTTACAACCCTATTTCACAGCACACATTTGACTTCTCAAAGAAGTAAAAGCACAGGTCAATAATGGCTCCATTCCATTTAGCAAGGCAGTACACAATACTAAGGTCTTACGGCAGGAACAAGCTAAACGGAATGCAGCCATTATTAGCGTTATTAGCAACAAGCGCATGACAAGTCAAAATGTCAGCTGTGTGAACACTTTAGTGGTGCTACCGAATGTATAGGACGCGTCACTTTTAAGAATATCACAATTAACTTAAGAAGCTTGCTCTCTAGCTTGTGTTGATGCATATTTGCTGGAAAACGAAGCAACAAATATGCATTTTAACGTTAAAAAAAAAAGTAAATTTTAACTTCTGTACATCGTCTAAGTGCACGTTTGCCTAAGCGGATGCAAACTAGTAAGTACTAGCTGCTTAATGTACCGTTAAAGTCGAAACTTTTGTATTTTTCACATTATTATTCATGTTAGTATGTTAGCTATTTCTTCCGTTATTGTAACATTAGCTAACTAAGATGTGAAGGTAATGACAAGTGTCTGCGGCGTGCAAAGTTCCTCTAGGTTAATTATTATCTTAGCTAACAAAGTCTTAGCTTTTCGAGAACCGAGTTACAACACGTATTTACGATGCAAACCACCACTGGTTGGTTAAAGTTAATTCTGTCTCAGTTTAACTTATTAGCTAAGATTAACCTAACTGCCACTAAAGATAACTTACCACGGTATGGCTTTACCAGTGAATATTCGCGCTTTAAAAAGTCCTCCAAATCGTCTTGGTCGTCTGCTAACGACTGGCTCATCAAAACCAAAATATAAACAAACAAACATGTTGATTTACGGATGTGTTTAACATGGAACATTTGATATGAAAATAAAGTTCTCAATCGACCGAGATTACACTTATTGGTTACAGTGGCAACCATCTTTCCCCTCCCACTTTAAACTCGTAACAATTTTTTCAGGCAAGGTAGTAAGAAAATCTATACTTCCGGTATAAGTTTTTCAAATTACCTATAACAAACGTGTAACATTTGTCAAATTTATCAATTTAATGTGTAAAATAAAAACTAACACATGGCTTGCTGTTTGTCAAACCTGTCCTTCATTAGTTTGGAATACTTTGTGCTAGGGTGGATACTTTTCCTTAATTCTCAGTAACTTTTGAGTATGAGGTCAGTAATAGTTCCATTTTTCATTGAGGCTCCATGCAATACATACAGAAGACATACACAAATACTGAACACAATGGAACAAAAAGGTGATACAAAAGCCTTCTAAGATGCAACATCTTGAATAAAAGAGCACTACTTATGCTCCTTCAAAATAATTCAGCCATAGTTATCTGCCACTGTGGCGCTTCTAGGTTTAATTGTGAAGGATAGTTTGAGTTACTTCCGGTCTCAATTTTCTAGCTTGCTTTATGGCAAATAGTCCCTCCTCCCACAACTGCTATTGGACAGTTCAGTTTCGAGTCCTTCTCCTATTGGCTGGTATTCAGAAGTTACTCTTCTGTAATTATTAATGTCATAACAATAGAAAAACCCTTGTAGTGATTAAACAGTGGTGATAATACACATATATTTAAATAAGTTTTAAGTTTAGTTAATTTAATAAAAAGTTGATCTTGCCAACATACTGTAATGTATCGTAGCTACATGTGGGCTGATTTATTAAAATGATGAATTATCTATTTAAACAGTGGTTATGAAAGTGGTTTGCTTACAGGTACTTATGCCAGAAAGGGGAAAGCCTGTGGGTACATAACAGATTAATGTTTTACATTACTTTTTAGAGGCTTAGACATTAATAAATACAGGAGACCAAAGAAATGATCAGGTTTGAGGTTAAAAACATTTATAAAAATTTATATTTATATTAAATTTAAATTTATTATTTATAAAAAAAAATTATATACAGTGTATATATATATAGAGTGACATAAACATTGAGACTTTGCTATTGACTTTGCTATATCTACTGCTTTTACTTTACAAACTTGATTAATACTTAATCTCATAAAGGATACATATCTAATCATTTTTAAATATATTTCCATATGTATAAGCTGTTGTCAGCTGTTTCAAAAAGAAAACAGGATTAACAAAGTATAATAATAGACAACATAACAGCGTAGAATCATCTTGATGTATTGGTGGTGCAAAGCAAACTTAAAATGCAAAATGCCTTAAAGTCTGCCTGATTTTAACTGTAAAAGATGCATAAATTATTATCATTAAACTTTTCCAGAATAATTCAGAAACATTCATGACCCAGTTTCAACTTAAGCTTTTGAAATGTAAGATTTTTTTTTTTTTTATCAAACATTAATCCATGTTAGGTGATTATAATTAAATTCTGATCTGACAGGTTTATGATTATGAACAATGGAAATCATGCCTTAGAGGCTTCTAGCTATCATCCTGTTCAAACAAATCTCATTCCAACATGGAACAGAGCAAAGAGTCTGAGGTAATGAGCAAATAGTGACAATCCATGTGGAGATTACTACATTTGTTATTTTTGGTACCACTAGTGCTGGTTTCTCCTTTAAAGATCTGCAACGTGATCTGTAAAAAAAAATACAGAATATATTTTTGGTCAAGGAGATTATCACAGAAGCATTCGCTGGATGGCATTTTGTGCTTTTTGCTTCCATTGGTGCTATTTGCAAAAAGATATAGTTTGAAACTATATGCAGAATTGGTAAGGAAAGGATCATATGTAATCATATCACAACAAATGTAATCCAGTACAGGTAGTTAAAACAACGTAATCAAAGAACAGATACAGCACCAGCAGCATTTTGGGTTGTGAGATTGTGAGATGGTTAATCAGTAATCTGATGGATTACATTTCTCAACCCTGCATTGTACCATTTAATGAAAACCAGGATGACAGTCACAAATTGGGCCTGTAACGGGATCAACAGCGAAATACATCTGACTCAGCTCTTTGCCGAGTCTGTTTGCTTGCTCACCCATCCTCATTGTGTCTCATAAAAGAATGGTGCTCGGTTCGATTAATGGACGGAGCCAAGTATTGACTCATAATGGTGGGCAGTGGGCTCGTGTCAAGATCCTGGGAGGAATTACACTAATGCAGTCGACTTGAGGAAAATTCTATTGCCCCTCAGAGACGACAGCCTTTAAGACAGACAAAGAGATGGAGCAGAAAATAAGACCGTAAACACAAAGGTGTTAAGACCACCGTAGATCATATGTTTATGACCCAGCAGTGACTTGAGGCCCTTAGTATTTCCTGTAAATGTCCCCTGGGAAGATATTGTTCACTTATATTGGGGAAAAAAAGCAGCAGAATTCCAGCTGAACCTTGAAACCTGAAACATTCCTGTCTAGCACATCTCCTGACACCCACGCATCACCATTTGTGTATCCCATAATCCACATCTGAGACCAACACATACAGCACGGGGCTGTCTGCCCACCATAAACTGTGACTCTGTTCACCGAGGGCAGAGGATCGCAGGGCATGTCAAGTGCTCCCTCTGTGACAGATTTGCCCCTTAAGCCACATTTGCAAGGTCAAGAGATATTTTAATATCCTACAGTCACAGTCAAATTCAACGCTCATCTTCATTAAATCCATCCACACCTGTTCTTGAGTACACAATTGGGAGTGAATGTTTCCCAGGGGAGTAGAAGGCGTATTGCTTTTATATGACCGTAATCTCTACGCTTTCACCGCTGCAAGTTTTGAATAGAACAGTTTTTGAAAGTATGAAAAAATAGATGTCATGACACAGTATAGTATATTAAACATTGGCTAACTTGCTTTTGGGTTCTGAGAGGCATTTATTTGTGTGCTTGCTCATCTATTTGCAATAATATGAACTTAAAGGACCATACCAGTGATTCTGGATGTTTAAAGCACCATGCCAGCGATCATGCATGTTTTAGCCTAATATGTTGAATTTTCATACATGTTACTGACAATCATTTCCCAAAGCATACTACTGGAACAGTGAGTTAAAAAATTGGTTTTTCCTACCTTCCAGACTGCCGTTGGTTTCAGTTCATTCTGGTACGCTATTAAAATCAATTTGTTGATACTTGAAACATTCTTGGGATAGGTAATCCATCATTGCGAACAACACGTGTATTCAGAGTTTTTTTTCAGTTATGTAATTTTAGCATTTAAGCACAATAAAAAGCATGGAGTTATCTGAAAATGCACCAGAAAATATAGTCCCAAAAGAAGACCTGCATTTATCGAAAAATTTAAAAACTATGACTTCATAAGTTTGCATAACTATTAGCAGGCAAAACATGGATTTTTAAGGTGGGTGTGTCACTTGAATATTTGATTTTGAGAGATTAAGAGATTTTGCAAAATATCAGGAAAGCTGAAATACAGNTGAATATTTGATTTTGAGAGATTAAGAGATTTTGCAAAATATCAGGAAAGCTGAAATACAGTTTTATTTATTTATTTATTTTTTATTTTTTGTAAATGGTTGTCAGTAATGTAACGTATGAAAATTGAATATATTAGGCTCAAAGATGCATGATCACCTGTATTTAAGCCCAATAAATACTACAGCATACGTGTCACGTTACTGACAAACAACTTCCAAAACATGAAACCATCTTTTATTTTTCCTATTATTTTTCCAAATCCTCTATTCTTTTCAAAATCAAATGCTCAGGTAATGCATCAACCTTAAAATTCAATGTTTTGCTGCTAACACGTATGTAGATGGAATTTTTGATTTCTAGGTAAAAGTTGTCTTCTCCTGGGACTATAATACCTGGTGGAGACATATTGTCTTCTGTGTTGGATTGCTTAAATAAAGTTACTTTGACAAAAAAACTTTAAAAAAAAAAAAAGAGGTGGAGGTCTAGGGGGTGTGCCTTGGGGTGTGTGCCTGGCCTACTCTTCCGGTGCTCGTGGGCTCTGATGGTACGCATGGATGCCCTTCCTGGATCTTGGGCTTGGCCATTGTCCTGGAGTTCTCCTCTGTTCCCCTGGAGCTCTGTACTCTGGGTATCTTTCTGTCTAGGATGCTTCTGTCAGGCTTGGAGAGGTCCCTGTGCTATGGTGAGGTACTGTACTTAGGTCCCGGCCCAACACACCAGCTCCTATTGTGAGAGACCCAATCTTCAAAGGTAATCTGGGTCTGGATTGCTGGGGCCAGTGTTTGAGGCCGTCACCTCATCTTGGTGTTGGATGTTCTCGGGGGGNGACTCTGATGATCTGGATTTGGTGCATGGAACTTCACAAATGAAATCACTAGACTGTTTATTACTGTCACTGCTTGTTGATTTGTTATTGTTTGTTTGTCTTTGCCTGTTTTGCCATGTTAGCCCTCTTTGGAGTTTCACAGATTAAACCATTAGATTGTTTATTATCATCTCTGTTTGTTTATTTGTTATATGTTTGTCCTTGTCTATTTTTGTTCAGGTGCTAGCCCTCTTTGATAGAAATTGATTATTATTTTTAAATAAAATGTGATAAGTTGGTCAAGGAGGGCCAGTGAAGATCACACACTCACACACTCATACATTGTGTTATCTCTCTGATGCAAGATCAAAACTGCATATATATATATATATATATATATATATACAAAATGGTTTATGTCAATAATCAGCATATGCAGACAGATGAAAGAAAAAAAAGACAAAAAACTTAATAGACAGATTTACTCGAACAGCTAAGTACTACTTACATATTGTAAAACTCAGTTTTACATGCAAAATATACTGTAATCACTGTGTAACTAGTTAGATCAGGCCAAGGTGTCCACTTACAACTTTAAATCATGTTTAAATATTAATACACAGTGAAATAAGCAACTACCACAATTAGTACATTTACTCTAAGGCCTATGTGTGAATTTGTCTCAATAACTTTTAGAAAAGCAAAATCATTGTACTAAAATCTGAGGGCATTTAGTCCTTCAGACCGAACAAGCATAGACAAAATTTATCTTGTTCTAATAAACTGGTCTAAAGAGAAAGACACGACTATAATGTACATATTGTTTTTCTGGATCTATCTCTGTAGTCATTGAAGGTACATCAAAATAACTTTCATGCTACTGAATCAGCTTCATCTCAGCGTCACATTAGTGGTTGTTGCATCTATTTGTTACTGTACAATTTCATTATGTTTTAATCCACCAAATGCAGAACTATATCTGGATCCAGACCCAATTACATCTATTGATCTGTGATAAATATGCCTGAGTTTTACCCTTATTAAGATTAGGGTATTATTTTGAAGAAATAACAACTAAAAAAAAAAAAAAANAAAAAAAAAAAAAAGAAAAAAACAAACAAACAAATGGATTCATGTCCACCTTTCTATCAAGATTCATAAAATCATTTTAGTCCCTTTTGAGTAATCTTGGTAAAAACAAACAAACGTGGGTGAAAACATAACCTGCTTGGATGAGGTGATCAACATTTTAACACAGTAAAATGAACAATTCTTCACAATTACTATATTTATCACAATTATTAAGTACATGGCAATCCTTTTACTTGAAATATACTATTTCTCAAATGATTTTATTTGAAAGAAAGTTGGTCAGAATACTCAGATATGATACACAGATGGCTCTGTTACCATGACATCACCTGGATATGACTCTTTTTTTTTCTTTTTTTGCAATAATCACACTAATTTTGTTCATAAATTGACAACACTGTGTGCACTGGGTTTACAGTTAGCATGATGATGCTAGGCCGTGTCATGGTGAACAGCAGCAGTAATGAAATAATGAAGAGACCTTAATGCTTCCCCTGGCAGGACGAGGCCACGGTAATATACGACCACTTACAGGAGACAATAACCATCCTCTCCGTCTACTTAAAGACCAGAGACATTAAGAACAGGCAAACACCTCTGGACATAAATATTCACACTATTCAAATCAACGGGCCTGAGAGAATATCGTCAGGCCAATCAGCACCGGTGAAATATGGCCGCAGCTCATTTCACATCCACTGTAATGGGCTTTTCATCCCCCCTGCTGTTTGTGCTGACAAAAAGGAAAACACATCTTCTTAATTGAAACTCATTTCTTAACTATTTTCTATTCAGGATGTAATACGCGGACACATTTCAATATTTCATATGGCCACAGGGAGGCAAACATGCTAAAATGTTATGCTATTTATTTGTTTTCTTTAAGAGAGGGAAATTAAGTGATGTTGATTCTCTTCATCCCATTGAATTTCAATTAATTCAATTCAAAGTTTCATTACACTTGACTTCAAAATAGTGACTTAACCAAAATTCTTTCCTCTCTGTCTGTCTGGCTGTGGAAGATGGAGCACAGGAAGATGCCTCATGGTTTTGAACAAATTTGTAAAAAAAAAAAACAAAAAACAACAACCCTGCACACTTCAGCTTAAAAAAAAGTCGACCTCCTCATGCCGTGAAAGCTACTCTAGAAAATTAGCAACGGTCTGCCAGCTTCTGTAAATTATCCTGAAAAGTGCACAAGTGTTCACTTTAGGGCACAAGGTAAAAGGACAGACAGGTGAATGAACGACTCCATGTGGGAGATAAAATGTTGTTGTATGTATATTAGCAATCAGTTATTTTAATCATAACCTATTTTTCTGTTAATTAAGAAGCAATTAGAATTTATTAGTCATAGGTGACATCATGATTCTTCAGTATGAAATCCTGACTTCTTTACAGTGTAAATGTTTCCTATGATAGGAGTCGTAGATGATTCAAATGAGATATTTTAATTTAATGACAGTTTACTAACTGATGCTTTTAATTAAAAGCCAATGTATGAAGTGATTAATTTAATATATGCTGTTAAAATATATTGGTAGGAAAAGTTAGAATATAATCTTTTAATATTCCAATTAATAGTTGCATTTCACTATTTGTTTTTTAATTAGGAATAAATCCACTATTTTTTAAATGTATTTCAAATAAAAGGCTTTTAAATGTTACCCTCTGTTGTTGCACTTACTAATAAACTTGAACAGGGAAAAATGACTCTGAGGGAGTTTTTGCATTTTCCTTTTTGTTGTTGTGTTTTGCACCTCTGTGCCACTGTAACTGGACCATCTATTGACTTTATGATTTCATATTGATTATGTTTTTGTGGACTTGAGATCCATTTTCTGGATCATGCCTTAATTGCTGTATTTATAACTTTCTATATTGTTACATGCTTACTGTATTTGTCTCTTTGTACTTTTCTTTCTTCTCTAAGCTCCTGGCTTTGGAGGAAAGGGAATTTCTCTTTGAATTTCTAAGATCCTGAGATTTCTTCCATTTGTTTCCCTCATACTATAAAGCGTTTTAAGGAGTTTTTCCTCGTCTTCTTTGAGAGTTTGGATTGGGAACCGTTGATGTGAGCTGTAAAGCCCCTTGAAACATTATACGTGATTGGTCTCTATAAATAAAGTTGACTTGACTTCATTTAATTTCATCCAAATTTGAAATTCTTAGATTGATTTAGAGTTACTCTAGCAACTTGGCTGGCTGGTATTAAATAAAGGTAAAAATGCATGTAAAGGACATATTTACTGAATATTTAGTCTGTGCTTCATAAAATAAGCCTTTCTACAAAAAAAAAAAAAAAAAANAAAAAAAAAAAAAAAAAAAGCTAAAAGGAAACAAAAATAAATAGAAAGTCATGTAACAATTTCTTAAACAATTCCCTGTGCTGACTTTGTTGTGGATACTGACTCAGACAATACATGCCCTCAGTTAGACATTCAAACATGTCAGCATAAACCCGTTATTAATAAATATGAAATCTGAGTGCCTACATTGGGCATAAAACATGGCACAGTTGAGGCAAAACACACACATTTTCCCACTTTTATTATATATACATACAGTATATACTTCTAAAACATAAATTAGTACCTTCCTTTTTACAGCTTACATTGTTTTAATTTTTTCCTATAGACAGTAAGATAATTAATATCTCAGTATGGAACAAAAGCCCTCATTGTGGGATAAATATCGCTTTGAGGGTTTTGACGATTTGAATACAGCCATTATTTCCTTCTTTACTTTTTGTCCATAAAGGAAAAATAATAATAGAGATGTTTAAGTGTAGCTCCTCACTTTAAAGAAACCTCACCAGTGCCGATGCTGCTTTCCAGTTTCAGCTCTTTAATGTCCAGCCTCCAATCCGTCTTTCAGCCCTCAATAAGCTAATAGTTCTAATGTGTCAAAATTGATTTCTAGGAGCCTTCTGCCTCCTCCTTCCACAGCTCTTTTCATTCCCTTTCTTCGCTCATCTTGCCATATACCTGATTTATAGCCTTGTTGCTACTGGGAAAAACTACATTGATTTTTTTGCTTTCTTTAAATAAACCTTTGTTTGTGGTAAGTTTGCTCGCAAAGCAAAGCGAACTTTGCTGAGTAGCAAAACTATGTCAGAAGCTTTAGAGAGCCCAGTTTGATGCATTGAATAAAAGAGCTTATATACTCAACTTTAGAATAAAAACAACACGTTCCTGTTTGAAGCCGGCCATTTATTATGAAAAAAAACCGTCATCTGTAGCACTTTGCACTCAGTTCAGCTGACTTTCACTACTATTTAGCCTGATGTAAATCTTTATGGCATGCAGCATACATATAGTATCCATAATAGTGAGCAGTCAGCGGTGCCAGCAGGAATTTGGGACCCCTTGAAAGCTCTAATGCAGGGATACTCAAATAATTTTGGCCAAGCACCAGTTTTACTAAATGAAGGGGAGCCAGGGGCTGGTGGAAAAAAATAAATCACTAATTAGTCCCTCCATCTTCAAGCTGCAGGGTAAGTTTGTTTAGATTACTAGTAATGTCACATAAGAAAGCAACAGGGTCATGAAATCTTGGTCTAGGAAAAACTTGAGAAAGAAGATGATCTTTTCTGTTGTTGTTGTGCTGAAGGGGGGAAAAGCCAAATGAAAGTTAACATGTTTTGTCTCATAGTGGGGGATCATTTCTATGTGGCAATGATCCTCCTGGAACATAGATATGTTCCCCTGTGGTCATTCCTGTTTCCCAGCTCTGTATAGCACAACAGAGTACATAATGGCTTAGGGCTAGGGTTTGGGTCAGTATTGAACTGGGGAACATAGGACATAGTTACCTTCCCCATAATGGTGCTTGATGTTTGAAGCCTTGCAAACCGCAATTGCTGTTTGGCAGATTAAACACACCGATTTAGGTTTAGCATGAGACACTAATATAAATGCATAGTCCTCAGTCCATTTTGCATTGAATTGGCTGTTTTCACAATCAACTTTTCNTAATATAAATGCATAGTCCTCAGTCCATTTTGCATTGAATTGGCTGTTTTCACAATCAACTTTTCTCTCTTTTTCTGGAAGTATTTATTTTAATTTGCTAACAGTGAACAAGATGTGTATGGCGTCTGGCTAGCTTGTTTTCGTGGATACAACTTGTGGGCGCAGAGATAACAAACATGCATCTAAAACGTAACCATTTCCCATCATGCTGTGTTCTCTAACTTTATGAAAATAATGTCTGTTAATTCACAAGTAAAACATTTTTTTTTCTTATTGTAAATTTCTTAAATAGTATTTCTTTACTCATATTTCATTTGGGATTTAAGTGACTTCTGGGAGGGGCAGACATTTTTGTGATGGAGGGTGGGATGTGGCCCCGGGGCCAGACTTTGAATATGTAGGCTCTAAAGAATTAAACAGTTATCATAGTCACATTCCAGGGCCCCCATCCATCTGTGAGCCCCTGAATCATGGGTTAGGGTTAGTGAGTAATATTAGGGACAGTGGCTACAAGGACAGTGATGGTGACGGAAAAGTGTGTCTGTGTGCCCTTTGCACAGATGTGATCCTTGACTCCTCATCCCTGTAGCCTGGACATCTACTGCCTGAAACCTGTGTTTTCCACATGGTAGATCTATAGGCCAAGGGAACGATTCAGCTTTAAGAAGCTGCAAACCTTATTCGCTGCCAAAAGGACCATACCAGTGATTGTACATGTTTGAGCTCAATATATACAACCCACATACTGTATATAGTCAATTTCTCCAAGTAACACACCAATCTCACAAAGACAAATAAATAAATAAATAAATAAATAAATTTAAGAAAAAAGGCATTATTATCTCATAATAGATTATCAACAACTACAGTCTGGTTCAGAAATAAATTCTGAAATTTCTGTTTATTGTGACAAACAAAGCATAATAGTCTTATTGATAATATAATGATAAGTCTTATTATTATTTTGATTATAACCATTCCCCCCCCCCCTTAGGCCAGTATATTATAGTATATTATTAGGCCAGTATATTATAGAATACAATAAATGTGATCTAGACTTCTTCATCCTTGGTGGAGGTATGCGCTCTGCTAAGTGATTTTGTATTTTGCTGAAATTCCCACAAAATTTCTCTAACATGGATTCACATTTTCTGCATTTAATGCTCCTATTGGCTCTTACTGATTGATGAAACTGAAAAAGTGTTAGGTGATGACTGTTTCGTTTTTGGTCCTCGTGCTTTGCCGACCAAATATGTCTTAACTATGTCTGACTTCTTCCATGGGGGATCTGAGGAGCTGGGAAATGTAAGGAATGCTTAGCATCACCTTGTGAATCCTGTGTTTCAAACCCCCCCACTCACACACACACACACTTTCCCTGCAGCTCAAAGGTTATCTGCTGCTGCATACGTTGTTTGATTCTGAGGCATTTTTGACTGAACCGCACTGGTGTGACTCATGTTCTGTAGGCAGATCTCAGCTGTAAATACACAGAATTTGGGGGCTGTGGCCTCTGAATTCCTTACTATTGGCTTCTTGTAGTGCTGATGATCAAGGAAAGTAACTTAAAGGACCACACCGGTGATTTTGTATGTATGAGTCCAATATTTACAACCCGCATACACATTATGTTACTGACATTTCCCTAAATATAGTACTGTAACAGTAAATATTACCATTGTTTTTCCTACCTTCTAGACTGCTGTTGGTTTCAGTTCATTCCAGTCACTATAAAAATCAACCTGTAGAGATTTGAAACATGTTTGTGATAAGGAATCCATCACAGTGAAAAGGATGCTTATTATATTTTTTTGTCAATTTAACCGGTCCAATATGGAGCTGCTCAAAAGAAAATATATCAGCCAGGAAATATAGTCCCAGACAGGACAACTTTTTAAAAGAAACTAAAATTGACCTATGTTCATACGTGTTTGCAGGTGAAACATTAAAGTAGGTGTATCATCTGAACAGTTGATTTTGAAAGATTTGATGATTTGCAAACTCATAAGAAAACTACAATACGTTTAGATTTTTGAATTTTTGAATGGTTATCTGTAGCTCAATGTGTATGTGGCTCATATTTATTGGGCTTAAACAGGCAAAAATCACCTGTATGGTCCTTTAGGGTCATATTTCATGAGATGAAATGATTAAAGAACAAGCCAGTGAACATGACCAGAACACACACAGTGAAGTACTTTAATGACTGGACTTCTCTTTATGCCGCTTCATGCTGGTCACGAGTCCTTAGAGCCTTTCTTGGCTTGTGAGAACTCATCGTGAATATTTCTCCATGTGACTGTGCAGACGCCCAGATTGTGGCCCTTAACTTCCTGGAGATTTTTAGCCAAGAATTTCAACTCTTGAGATCTTGAAATTTCATAAACATCTATTATAAAAGTGTGAATTTCTATGGATGAGATCAGCAAATGCAGTAATGACATCATAATGAGTTGGACTGGATGAGCTAATTATACATCGATGTGGCATTAATTGTACATTTGTACACTCTTCAATAGATGATTACAGCCATGTGAAGAATTACATATTTTATTAAATTTCATTGAGGATTTTCTGCTTTTTTGTTGTTCCTTCTTGCGATTCACTTAGTTATTATCTCTGCCAAGGAGGTTATGTCACTTGCATCTGTTGGTTTGTTAGCAGAATTACTCAAAAAGTGATGAACATATGTTGACATATGTTGGAAGGTACAGCATGACCCAATGAAAAATCCATTATTTTTTCACAGCTTATTTGGATCCAGCTGTGGATCCCAGAAATGTTTTAATGGTTTGTTAACATTGTAAACATTTTGACATTTTTGTTGATTTCCTCCAAAGTAATGCACCAGTCTCATTTATTTTTTGTTTTTTTTTTTCATTTTAATCCCACAATAGACTATCAGTAGTTACAATTTCAGATAAGGTTCTGGATCCTGTGGATTAAAATACATGCCTGAACAGAGTGCACATTAATTAATAAAATAGAGCAGAAACTTGCAACAATGCAACAACTACTGACGTGCAGCTGAGATGATGCTAATTATGATGCTAATTAGAAAAAAAACATATTTTTGTCAAGGCTTGTTCAGCCTTTGTGCAGGTATGTGCATACGTTATAAAATAAAGCCAAACTGAAAACTTGTAGCTGTATAATACCAATAAACTCTCAGTATAAGCTTCTGCTCAGAGGAAATCCAAATCTCTCGGTGGATTGAAAATGACACGACGGGAGTGACACTGAAATATGGCGAAAGCTGATGGTGACTGCCTACGCTTCACTTTCTCATGGCTCTTCTTCCAGTCTGCCCCACCTCTAGACATGTGGCCTCTGTGCGTGTGCTTGATATCGACTCCACCACCGTCTCTTTTAGCACCTCCGCTCCGCTGTTAAACTACATTCCTCCCACCTCTGAAGCCCAAATATGTTCAGTCGCACTAACCTGTTACCATTAGGCCATTTATCAACGTTCAACTGTCCAAACACGAGAGGTGTTAGGGAGACAGCACGGCCAGAGCTGTTTGGAAAGTTTCCAGCGACCCTGACTGTCAAAACGCTGTCCAGCTAGACGACATGCAATCTGCAGGAAATCACCATATAAACTTAATCAGAATTAATATTCATCCTAAACTTACTGCGCATAAAGGATGTTCCATGCCCGTTATCACACCTGCCTACAAGACCGAATGCTACTTTGGACTCCATGGCTCAAAAAGCAATTCAAAAACAGTATCCTGAAGTCTTATTTTTTGCTTTTTTTGAGCAATATTTCCACTGTGTCTATACAAAATTACTTTTGCTTCTTCTTAATAACCTCTTTTGAGGGTTTATGGGTTTTTTAGTGGCTGGGTTTCAGCATGGTTTGAAATTCTTCTCCAGTGGAGTCTAATTGAAAATGAAGAATCTCGATTTCATGATCCATGAAAAAATAACTGATTATCTGAACTTCATGATTCAGAAAATATAAAAATCAGATGATAAAACCATCCCCATTTTCTCAGTCAGTACATTTACATGTACTGCACTCACATTTTTGTCTGTAGTGTGATTCTGGCAAAAATGTAGAGTATAAGCCATATGTGGGGAAGGAATTAATAGATTTGGCTGTTGATATATGTCTCTTTGCTTGAGAAAATGCACTCAGAGATTGATTACGATGATTTTATAAAACAATGGATCATTTACATGATTGAATAAACCGACTCGCAATTGAATTATCTCGGTCTGTTACATCAATTTCATTCCAGTTTCAATCTGATTATGGCAAAATTGAAGTTTAAAAATTTGATTTACTGCCTTAATCAGAGTCAAAGTTTTAAGCTGCATTTAAATGCACTGAGTGAGGTAGTGGTAAATAAATGGTGCTGACCTTTTGACCTTTGACCTCCAGTCAACGATCATCACAAGGTAAACAAATGAGTGATTTTAACTTCCGCAAAGCATTTGTTTGTATTTTTACACACACTCACACACACACACACACACACACACACACACACACACAAATATTTTTCCATTNTCACACACACACACACACACACACACACACACACACACAAATATTTTTCCATTGGAAAAAAATGGAAAAAAATCTCATTTCACATGATAGCTGGTATATTCCTGGCTATCCTGTAAAAAATTTAAAATTATTTATTTCATCATGCCCTCAACAGGATGTCAAAGAGTGTGTATCTCATGGTGCATGTTGCCTGTTTAAGGATTAAATTGCCTTTCAATTTAATTGGATGTTTTTCACATATTAGATGTCCATAAATACAGAAGTGGAGTTTTAGGAAGATGTTTTCATTTAGTATATTGCCCTACGTTGTAGGTTATATTTTACTAAGAGCCATTTCATTTTTTTCTGCAATATTTGATCTGCTCCCTGCTGCTTTATTGCATGTAACCTTATTTTGTTTAAATTTTTATACTCAAAATGACTTTTTATTTGATTGTAGTACATAGATCACTTGCCGATCGATGTAACTATCCTGGGTAAATGTATTTTTTTACTGAGTAAAGTTTGAGTTTCTGTAGGTAGTACTTCTTTATGTACTTGTGGTAATAATTACCTTTTTCTTATTTTACATTGAAAAGATCTGACAGATTCAGAGTTTTAGAAGCAGGAAATGTAATTGAGTAGCGAGGGATTCTCATGGACTTGATAATGTGACCAGGTTGGGATTATGGTTCATCAGCTCTCCAAACTGAAGGTCCCAACCCTTACGGACTGTATCCCCCTCCTCTCCATGCCTAAAAGGGTACATCCAGTAATGGAAGGTTTTACAGTATGGAGTGTGTTGCTGGGCAGTGACCCAGTGGAGCTCTGTGGGTTTATCCTCAGTGACAGGTTTCACATGCAGCTTGTGGCCAAACCCACAAATAACAGCCAGGCGTCTTGTTTGCCATCATTCTCTGGCCTGTTTCAGATTACTGACTGGGTCTTTGAAGTTGGCTGATGGACAGGCAGGGTTTTCCCCTGCTTCTCTGCCAGAAAAAGATTGGGTCATCAACAGATGCGCCACCCACTGCATATCATGAGCGACCTCTGAATAAGAAGTGTGCTTACTTAGGCATTCGATCAGAGGGCCACTGGGAAGCCATAACAAAGGCTTCCACAGTAAGGTATTGCCTGATTTCACAGCAAAGTCCCCACTGAAATACAAGCCTTGGTGTGTTGCTTTTAGAAAAACCGCTGCTACCCCTCACCATTGTGTCATCAAAGACCAGGAACATAGAAATTTAACAGGCTATAAATACATGAAGACAGAGTTCCTTTGTAAAAACTATAATGGTAAAATAATAAAACTGCACAAAACTGCTTTTGCCAATTTTTGCATCGGTTATACTTTTGCATCCAGGTCGCACTTCATTTAAATATTGCAATGCTGATCAATTTACTGTCAACTGACCATAAAATATTAGTAAAAACACATGAAAAGGAAACTACAGATAGTCTGTATCTGGGTTAAAGGGCAGTACCATTGATTCTGCATGTTTGACCCCAATAAATACAATATCCACTTACACGTTACATTACTGACAAACATTTCCCAAAATATATGCTACCGGAGGGGTAAATATTAGAACTGTTTTCCTACCTTCCACACTAGCATTGGTTTCAGTTCATTCCAGTATGCTACAAAAATAGACTCGTGGAGACTTGAAATGTGCTTGTGATGGGAAATTCATCACAGGAAACACACTATTCAATTTTTTTGTTGAAGCAACAATGTGTGTCTCTGCCAGGGAATATAGTTCCAGGAAAAGATGGCTTTTATCGAGAAATTAAAAACGACCGTTCCTTCTACATTTGGACATATGTGTTAACAGGTGAAACATTGAATTTTAAGGTAGGTGTATCACCTGAACATTTAATTTTGAAAGATTTGAAGATTTTGTCTAAATAATAGGAAAGCTAAAATCCAGTTTTATGTTTTGTAAACTGGTTGTCAGTAACATAAAGTATATGCAGATAGTATTTATTGGGCTTAAACATGCAAAATTGCTGGTATTGTCCTTTAAAGGTTCAGCTATATTAAGATTAGGATTGAAAATGGGACCAGTACCAATCTGTCTCAACCATGGAGCTGTTCAACATTGACTTTATGTGATCTGATTGTTCATGACTAACATTGCAAACCACGAGTGTCACTTATCTGATATTTTGTTGTTGCTGTTATTTTTCTGATATTTGGAATGTTTCTGTCTTTGGCATCTGCCTATAAAAAAAAAATGAGCCTTACAATGTAAACCCAGATTTTCTGTTTGTGTGACTGTGGTCCATTTGCTTGAGACTGGTGTGATTTTTATTGGCTGTACAACAGATTGACAGCTTTGTTATTCACACATCAGCACAAATCCTTCCTTCACCTGATTTGAGAAATGTTGGGCTGTCATTGGTCTTTGTCTCCAATATTCAAGATTGCTCTTCTACAGTTGTTTTATTAGAATTTAATGAGGTTTTGAAGTGATTATAATCACACCATGTAGTTTACTAGATTGGCCTGACAATGCCCGACAGCCGAATCCCAGCAGATGCTTTCCATGAAGAATCTCATAGTGAAAACTCAGCTTGAGTGAGGCCGTGTGACTGTATGAAGCCTTGTCTTCTTCTTCTTTGGTGCTTTAATGCTCTTTATTTTGCTCAGCCATGCTCAGTCATGGTGGCTACTGATGCTCATGCTAACTATTTTCTCTTTTTTAAAATAAATAAATAAATAAATAAAATCCAAACAATAAATGGAGATTACATCAACTTCCTGTGAATCTTATTTTCCTAAAAAGCCTTTAACAGAGAGTATAAAAAGTTTCATGAGCAGCTGAATATACTGAATCAGTATAATGTTAAGAATTAAGCAAAAACATTTATCTGCAGGACCTCTACTCTATGTTTTTATAATAATGAAACAGCATAAGAGGCTTAATTCATACTATTTTATATGACTTGGTATTGAGCACCTTCTTCCCCATGTGGACATACAAATCCATGGACATTAAGAATGGCACAAATGTATCCTGAACCTGCCGCCCTCACTCACACGAAGTTTTGCACTGGGACGTTCCTGGACTGTCATGGGCCATTGAGCAATAAAAAGCCTGTAACCAAACCCAGGGCCTAATCCAGCCTGGACAATCGCTGGCAGAGCTCGCGTCTCCACAGAGCTGAATCCCTGCAGACTGACCCCAGTGCTGCCATGCTCTCATGTCAGGAGGACACATCAGGCTCATCAAAACACAGGGCAGATACAGTGTTTATGAAGGCCTGATGATAGGGTCATACATATAAATATATCATGAAACATTATGATGATGAGGATGAGGAGGAAGTCAGATATACCTCTGTCAGTCTCATTTTGGCCCATAATGCTTTTGTGCTTTATAAAGTGCTTTATGTATATTCAGGTTCAAGTTTGCTCAGTGAATGATGAATAAAATGGATGAATAAAATGGATTGCAGAGATAAATTCCTAAGGTCAGCTCCATCAGCTATAGTGGAGAAATTTTCGGGCAGCATACAGCCTGTCGTGTGCATATTAGTGCAATACCAGAGAAACCACACCCACTGGGTGTTGTACAGTCCAGACGTGTCAAAGAGCAAATCAACTCCAACACGCAGAGGCAGCCGGACGCTGTGGAGTCAGCGTGGGCAAAAGATCTTAAAAAGAGAGAGAGAGAGAGAGAGAGAGAGAGAGAGAGAGAGAGAAATACATTAAAGCTGCTTTCTTGAATGCTGTTCAGTTGCTTAAATAATGAAGGATGCTTAGGCGTTTTCCTTGTAGGTATCAACGGAGCGCTCTCTAACTCAACCAGAGTCGTGCGTAAAACTTCAACTTTATTTTGGAGACAATGCGCAGCTTCTTGGAGTCGTGCGTCCCCGGTGAGGTGCCCCAGCCGTTTCCGCCGAGCAGACTTCCTGATGTTGCCCTTCACGGGACCATCCTGACCGGACCCCCGCTGTTCCCCGCCATCGCTTTAACTTCGCGTGGATCAAATGCCATTTTGGATCCCAGTGTGGAACCAGTGATTCACACATCCTCACCCGAACAGTGCGCGAATCTGTGCAGGCCTCCTCCGCTGGACAGAAGGGAAATGGCAGAGGATGAGCCCAAAGTGCATTTGGAAGCAGGACAACTTTGGACACAGTTCCATAAATGCGGCACTGAAATGGTCATTACAAAATCCGGGAGGTAAATGTCGACATATTTATTTTGGGTGGTTTTTAAATATTGCTCTATTTAACGTAAGCATGTCACCGGTAGTTTCATTATCTGCTCTCCTCTCCAGGCGCATGTTTCCGCCACTTAAAGCGAGGTGCACCGGGATGGACAGAAAGGCCAAATATATTCTTCTGATGGACATCGTGGCGGCGGATAGCTGCAGATATAAGTTTCATAACTCCCGCTGGATGGTGGCGGGGAAGGCAGATCCGGAGATGCCCAAACGCATGTACATCCACCCGGACAGCCCGGCGACAGGCGAGCAGTGGATGTCCAAAGTGGTCAACTTCCATAAACTGAAACTCACCAACAACATATCTGACAAGCATGGATTTGTAAGTTTCAACTCGTATTTTTTTCTATAAGACGTTTTTATTTTTGTCGGTGAAATTCTAATATGCATAAAGGGTAGTTAGATAATTCTGACCTATTCATTCACTTCATTGTTTTCTTCTCTGCAGACAATTCTCAACTCCATGCACAAATACCAGCCGAGGTTCCATATAGTGAAGACAAATGACATCCTGAAACTCCCTTACAGCACTTTCAGGACTTATGTTTTCCCTGAGACACAATTTATTGCAGTGACAGCTTACCAAAATGATAAGGTGAGAGTTTCATTTCTCCATCCGTTCCACTTTCAAAACACTTGAACTTAAATTCTTGTTCTTAAATACAGGTTTATTATGTTACATCTCTGACCAGTGGTTTTTATGTAGATTTTGAATATAGATTTATAAGTATTTGTCATGTGATTGATACTTTTTAAATACAGATATTATTTTGTGATGTCCTATTGATTTTCAGATCACACAGCTGAAAATAGACAACAATCCTTTTGCCAAGGGATTCAGAGATACAGGCAATGGAAGGAGAGAAAAGAGGTAAGTAAGGTGGGATTCAGGCAGACAGACAAATAAGTGATATTTTTCAGGGTTTTTTTTTTTAACAAAATGGAAACTTTTGTTGTTATAATGTTAGATTCCTTCATGCATTTTCCCCTGCCTCGCTGCAGACAATCCTGAAGATTATATAATGAAACAAAATTATCTTGCAATTTCTTTTGGCTCACTTTATATATATAATTTTATTTATTATAATGAATGTGTCGTACAATCATTTCCCTTCTTTCTAGTCTTTTTCATGTACCCAGTCCTATTTACTCCTAACCCTAACCCTGAACTCGCAGAATACAAACACACAACAACAAAGGTCAAAAATAATATTTTTTTAAATTAAAAAAAGACCATCCATGAGGTCAGCAAAGTTAATAAATTTCCTAAATTCCAGAGATACGGCAAAGAGAACACATATAACTAAAAATAACAATAATTACATTTACAAAACCTTTTCAACCAACTCTTAAAAAAAAAAAGCCCTCCCTGAAGACAACAGTCCCCCCCCTCCCCCCAAAGAATTCCATTTAGAAGGATTTAACTCAAAGCAAATATCTGGACAGATAACACATCACAGATAACACATCACAGAAGAGTGAAAGTGTTTATATAAGCCCACAACCATTAAAGTCAATTTTACACTTTTAGGTTGAACGGCTTCTCCTGTGCTGTGTGTGTCCACAATGTACAAGCAACAACATGCTGTCAACTTAAAAAAATTTGTGGCTCAAATATCAACACTAACCTTTTCTGCATCAAATTCATGTGACAGCCATCTTGCTGAACAAGTAAAGTGAACCAGCTGAATTCATGAAAAGCACAATAACCCAATAAAACAGCTTTACTCAATACAGAACAGTATTGATGTCCTGGAAATGTCACTTCCTGCAACTTTGGTGTTCATGCTCAGGTGTTGTGACTGAACCTGAAGCTAAAGGATCAGTGTATTCTGGAACTGACTTTATTCTATTCAACACTTACCTTATCCATCAAAGTATTTCAGTGATTACTAAATGATGTTTTCTCTTCTTGTGTGATATTAGGAAACTACAGCATTCATCACAAAAGTCAAAGGAGATGCGGATGAATGAAGTGAAACCTGAACCTGTTCAGGATTCCTCATTAGAACATTCAGATAACTCCAAGTCTTCAGGTACAAACAAACAAACAAACAAAAAACAAAACAAAACAAAACAAAACAAAACAAAAACAAAAACAAAAACAAAAAAACCCTGTCAAAACGGGTTCATCAGTGTTTAGTTTTCAAATTTTCNAAAACAAAAACAAAAACAAAAAAACCCTGTCAAAACGGGTTCATCAGTGTTTAGTTTTCAAATTTTCAACATTCATGTCTCCAAACATGAGCAAACCTCACAATTACATGTGTCTCTCCTTTTCTCATCCTAAATGCAAGATGCCCACGAAAGTGACAGAGACTGCAATGATGAGGATAACTCTGGACAAGACGTACGTAAAACTGAGCCAAAGGTTACGCACGGCACAGAAAGGACAGTAAAGACCCCACGCGGGACACACAGAGAAAGTGACCACGCAGAGAACCAGGCAACCCACGTAACAACCGAAGGAGAGGGATACTGTGCGCCCCAAGACTCAGAGCCAAGACGCCTTGCGGAGAAGGAACACTTATGCAAATTACGCAGCGGTTTTACTCACGGTTGCCTGTATCCGCCAGGATTAAGCAGGCATCTCCAGGATCTGAGTATCGCCAATAACCTTTACTCGCACGCTCAGGTAAACACAGGTAGCACGTGGCACGGTTACGCGAACGTGGGCCCAGCGGGACCGTGTGGAATCAGGACACCAGGAACTTCAGGGTTTCCGATGAGCCTTCAACACCACGCGCTGGTTCAGGTGCAAAGATGATTAATAAGCAGAATAATTTACGGAAACTCATAAACGACACACTAATGTCAGCACACTGCAGATATAATACAGAATCAATGTTAATCTAAGTATTACTGCACTTGGAAAATCACTTTTCAGCCACTTTGTTTAGTTACCTTTCAATAACTATTTTCCTGGGCGGATGAATATAAAAACAGATTAGTAAATTTCATAATTTTAGATGTTGTTAATTGGTGTTTTACTGTGTGATCATTTTGATTAAACGAGGATTTCTAAACAGCGCTGACACTAAAACATCTTGCGCATGATATCCATTAAACAGCATTTTTTTTCCTGTGCTCCTCAGGACCTGGTGGGCCTTTCTCACGTCGGAGGGTTTTTCTTTTATCCATTCTCCAGCTTCTCTGCTTCTCCTCTTTCAGCCCAGTGCCTCCCACCATTGCGGACAAGGCTGGATTTTAGACCCTATGCACGCGTCCTCACCCAGGACTACTTCACCTCTTCGATGTTACCCTCCCCCGTTTCTCCCGTGGGTGATGGAAGCATTGCTGTAAAATATCAGCCACTCTCCCCAGATTTACTGATTCCATCTAAAACAGACCGCAATAACTCAGATGATCCTGAAATTGTGCAGCAGGTCACAGACTCCAGAGAAACGTCCTGAAGCAAAAACAAGCTGTGCCTGAAAATACTGAATGCATAGATTGGCTAATGCGTAAAATATGCATGTGGTGTAATGATGAGAAAGACGCTAAACACATTTCCAGATGTTATGCAATTATACTGAATCGTTATTATCCACTTGTAAATTGACGATAACCTCATCAAACAGACTTAATTACTGCAGAATTCTGGCTTGGTGGAAACATGAGGTAATAATATTAAGCTTCGATTTTATTGGAAAGAAGTGATGCTTGGATGCCGAAAAAAAGTGTCATTTCTACTCAGAAAAGCTCTGAATCCAATAAGTCAAACTTGTGTTTGAGTCAAGAAGCAAACTGTCAGATTTGTGAACCACGTTTGGTTAATCGCTTCAGTTAATTTATAACTCTTCACATAATGAGTAGAAAATATAACTTTATAAACCATAATAAAATATTAGCTGAAAACAATATTTTATATGTAATAAGCCCGAAATAATCTTTCTGAATGAATAGTCACAAGAACAGAGCTTTTGGAGATTACGTCTAAATTCGTTAAAAAAAAAAAAAAAAAAAAAGGAAAAAAAGCCATTTTAATTTAATACTGTGCTGGTCTTCGTTGTATTTCTTGGAAGTTATTTTGAAAATTATCGACTTTTATTTATCCGTTTACACATACACTACTTTAAGGTTTAATAATGCCTAAAAGAAGAAAGGGGAATAATTTTATTTCCTTGAATTTAAAACAGACACAATGTTTTTTAGGCTGCGATGAATATGCTTTGAATGAAAACTTTCTCTTTTCCAGACTGTTTTTAATGATTGGCTAATTTAAGATTTTTGTCCCGACTCTTATAATTTGACTCCTAAGGCGTTCTTCTCAGTCTGACTAAAACACGGGATGTTTGCAAATAAATCAATAATGGTTTGCCTCTGTGTAAGAGAGAGTCTACTCTTAAATGCCATTATCGCATCATTAATTAAAGTAAAAAAAAAAAACAAAACAAAAAAAAAAACTCGTGTATTAAAACTAAGGTTTTGCAATATCTCTGTTTGCATTTCTTTTTCTTTCTTTCGTTCTTTCTTTCTTTCTTTCTTTCTTTCTTTCTGTGTGCTGTTCAATTTAGCCGATGCATGATAATATCCATACAGACTGCTGTGGTCATTTGTCTTGGTGTCATAATAAAATACCAACATTTAAACAACACAGCACCCCCCCCCCCCCCNCCCCCCCCCCCCATAGCTGGAACCGGGGGTCCAAAAATCAGAAGCGTACGTGATCGCTCCTGTACCCGAATATTTAGGATGGATTTCTTCTCCATGGTTTCATATTAACCAGTTTTGCAGAAAATAAGCGGACACGCTCATATGATGCATTGTTTCCAGAGCAAATATTTGTCCCATAGTACAATATTATACATAAATCTGTAAGCCAGATACTTATAATTTCTTCACGCCCATGATAGTCAGTATTGTGACTGCATGGCAGCAATGGCAGCAATTACATTATCAGTGTGCATAAAAATGATATACAGAGTTGTTGCTGTCCCTATAGTGCTGAACATAATGGCAAAAGTAAACAAATGTGTCACAGGGGCTTATTTTAAGTATAGATATAACATGTATTACAATAATACCAGAGTTCTCTAAGATACATAAAGAATTCAAAGTTTAACATAAACACTCGCAACAACCTGTTAAGACGAGCTGTAGTGTGAATGTAAAAATAATTAAATGCAAAAGATGTCTCACAGTGTGGAGCTTAAGATAAATAATAAAATAAAATACTGATCCTTCAACTGAAGCCATAAAACACAACACATAATCAGCCAAAGCTCACCTCCTGCACCTATAATTCCTGCTGTTATGCCCCTATTATATGTTATTTTTTAGACCATGATTAGACTAATCATGACTTGGTAAACAGGTATAATTTAAACACACCTCCAGCATTGATTTATATGTATAACTCAATGCTGGACTTTTCCTATAATTCATGTATAAAGTTAAGGTTATAAAGTTAAAAGTTAATGTTAGTTATAGTTAGTTGTAAAGTTAAAGTTATAAATCATATCTTTATACATGAATTATAGGACACATCTCAAATGGTGGGTGTTTGGGCATTACCCTTTTATCATCGTTACACCCAGCAGGGGTGTTTTTGTACAGAAAAAAAAAAAACAGTTCACATATTCTAGTATATTTGTATTACAATGCCATGACTTTTTAAACTTTGATTTTCACAATGAGTTTTGTAAATGACAATTAACTGTATTAAAACAAACCAGACATGGTGCATACAAATTAATTAAGTAATCCAACTGCGGTTCTATAAAGTGACCACAGGTACATTACCTTATGCGGTAAAAGTCATTTTACAATTTCAGTATTTGTATTTCCCACGATAAAGCGAGGAATCATTTGTTTCTCCTGGGCGCTTTCTGATGACGTCAAATGTAAGCGACACCCTTACCAAAACAGAACGATGGCCGTTAATGTTCCTACGTAACACTGAATATAACAGTTAAATGCGGATTTTATTTGAATGAATGTAGCATTTTGATGATGGCAGTGATTTCGGTCAGCTATATTCTGTTTTGTGGACAATTCCTGTTGCTGTTGACAGTGATACTATTGCAACGTCTGGAAGGAATTCATTCCCAAAACTCCTCGACAGCGGAGATACCCACTCCCTCTGCCAACCAGGGAGTGACCATAATCCCGTTTTCGGAGCAGCCCGAGCCCGACATAGTGAAATATGAAATCCCAGTGGAAAATGTGAATTATACTGAGGCCTACGAGTACAAACCTCCATCACCTGTGGTCCTCTGCAGCTATCTGTGAGTATAGCCTTAGCATTTTAGCTTTAGCTAGCGCAATGCTAAATTATGGGAAGCTTCCGGTTGTGCTGAGAACCACACTGCGTATTTCTGTCTAAAATTATGCTTAGAAACCAAGCCTTAAAGCAGACGACTTTACTATAATATCCTACTGAAACATTTTATGGGAGATGTCTTGTTCTGCTATGTTTGTAATTTTTACACAAGAAGGAAGAGTAAACTGAAAGATTTTGTGAATGATATTAAGTAGCTTGTCTCTGTTGCATGTAGATTGCACCTGTTGTTGTTAACTGTAGCCTGTTATTATTCAGTATTCATGCTATCTCCATTACTTAATTTTTTTTCTTCATACATTCTCGGTTTGCTTTAAAGACCAGAGGAGTTCATCTACTGCCAAGACCCTGTAGATCACGCAGGAAATCACAGTGCCTTTGTGGAGATGGGCCACGGTTGTGTGGGTGTAAGTTTTTTGTTTTTTTTTTTAAACAGATCTTACTGTCTGATGTAGTCAAACTTTTATTGAACTTACGCATAATGTTTTGCTTTTTTTTTAGTGGGGAGGCCAGACTCAAAAAGAAGTGAACCACACACCAGTGATCTGCACTGCACTGGATGATATCGAGTGTGCTGGACCCAGAGAATTCCTAAGGGGGAATGTACCCTGCATCAAGTAAGTCATACCATGCTGTAAAAGCAAACGTATATGCCCTTGATGTAATCTGGCTGTATTTGAATTGCAAAAACTTATTGACGCCATTTGCGTCATGTCAAATTTTACTCAGTGACTCTAAGAATTAAATTTACCAACATACTCTTAGAAAAGTGTGTGCTGGTAAAGTTTACTTCTGACTTAAACAAAACCAATAGTTAGATTTACTGATGCCAGTTCTGTTGTAGCTAAAGGTTTAGCTTTTAGCTAATGCTATGTTAATTGCCATGCCATCAGTATGTAATTGAATTTAGCATATGGTAAATTGCTGATTTGCTTTGTGTTTAAACTTACACAAAAAACTCAGACTTTCAGTTGTGACCTCCATGAAGCTCAGCAACAGCTCCCTACTTTAGCGAGGGGGCTACAGCATGTGCACATCCACAGAGTGAGGGCATTTTATACTTGGCGCATTCTCCGTTACAATGTTCCCAGAGAGGAAATACCATGTCAAGCAGGAAGTAGTCAACGAAGTAGTCAGGAACGACCCTGCATATTTTTCCAAATTTTTTTTTTTTTTTGGTAAAAACTTATATCTTTGCCCAGTAAAGTTGCTATTCCGTTCCAGGAGATTTGGGACATATGTTGGTCCTTATAATCTCTCAGGGACAAGTCACAAAGATGTTTGTATAGACGTACCAGCTCGGCAAGTCTGCCCTCCAACTCCATTTTGAATAATGTGCCATTTGCGCCAAGTCACAAAATCTAGCAGGTGTGCAATCACGTGACATGACGTTGCAGAGACCCAGAACGCCATGGTGCAGACGCCGTGATTACGTCACGTGTGGCCCTTGTGCTCTTGCAACAACGTGAAGTATAAACCAAGCTTTAGTCACACTTTTGTGTGTGTGTGTGTCTGTGTGTTGGCTGGTTCAAGTGTAAAAGCAGTTGTGTGGCTTGAACATGTAGCAATGATTTGTCAGGGTCCCTGTGGTGGGCAATAAGAATTATGAGCCCTATGAATTATGGATTTTTCCCCTATTTCTCACTTATTCCAGGGCTTTGGGCAGCACAAGGACAAAGTGATGAATGAAAATTACATTATACATTATAATTTGTGGAGCTGGAGGTGGGGGTTATGTACGTGCCCCACAGTAGCTATGGCAGCTGCTCCCTATGCCTTCCTGCAGATCCACCCCTGTGAAAATAAAATGTCTCCCTGTATGGAAGGCAGATGCATCCTGGAAAACTAGGAAAACCTTAAATCATGAGCATTTTCCAAACATTTAGAGTATTTTGAATATAATGTAACATTTTCCCCAAACTGTCCATATGGATGAAATCTGAAATTAAGGTTCTGTTCTGTCCATCTGATTCCTTGTCTCACCAGCATTAGGTTGCTGTAAATATTGTGAACAAGTCTTGGAAAATGACTTTGATAAACATGAGTCACATGATAACTTGCAGTACTTCTGGTACCTCTCTCCTCTCTAATGCTCATATTTACCTTGAGTTGTTTTAGTGACTTTATTTGAGAAAGTAGTTGAGAATTGCAAAAGTTGAGATTATTGAAATAAAAGATAAAAGGTTGATCTCTTATATAAAAAAATGTACCAGTACAGTACATCCTAAATTTACAAAAAAAAAAAAAANAAAAAAAAAAAAAATATTAAGTTTTGTAGAGTTGTGTACATTGCGTGTGCACAGAGGCGTAATACTCCTTTAACGAGAGAAAAAGCACAGAACTGGTTTGCTGTCTGAGGGAATCTGCCTAATGTATTTAGTCTTGTTTTACACACAGACGAGAAACTCAGCTCGTGACTAAACGAAATTCTAATTCTTTTTTTTTAAACAGCAACAGAGAATGCTGGAAATAACGCAGAAAATAATGATAAGCGATTTCAAGGTTAAATCACCTACATAGCGTGCATTATATAAAAGTATCCACACATTCTTACTGTATTGGGAGTTGTTCATATTGTCAGATTTACAAAACTAAGTGAATGCTTAAAGAAATATTAGCAGAAAAAATGATGCATTTTAGCTGCAGTGTCACCTGGTCAATGCAACATCCAGAAATGAGTCAAAACATGCATATGTGCACTAATTTCTGCCAGTGATCTGATTCAGATGAAATGGTGCTCAACAAGAAATGACCACTAGAGGGCACTGTTTACAAATGTGTCAAATAAGTTTTCTTTCTGCCACTTTTAACAGCACTTCATGTTGCATTTCTGCATATATCTACACATGATGTAATCCCTGCAGCAACAGAGTAAAGACATACACAATAAAAGCAATCCAATCCACATCCAATCCAACACAGCAGATCTCCAACAAATACTACTTTAAGTTTATATGGTGTAAAATATTTATAATGTGAAATATTTGTTGAGACTCTGTCCCTCCTCCTGTTGTATTGTAGAGAAAATGTGTTGTTTTTTATTTTGTCCACTCCTTATTCTTATTCTACAACTGCAAAGTCCTGCTGCATTATCCTGTCCTGATACTCTCGTATTTTGTTAATCTCATTTCCTCTATGATTGTGGGATATTTATTTTATAGTATACATTAAGAATATGCTAGAAAGGCATATCTGCAAATGATAAAGTGTTTTCCTTTGTAGTACCACCACCCACCAGCAGAGGGCACTCGGTTGCTTGGTCATTACTGATGCGATATTACTATCATGCTAGCAAAGCTTTCAATGAGAGAATAGGATCGGTCCAGTCCGGTAGGGGTGGGGACAGCGCTGCACATTAACATCCAGCAGAAGCAGTTATTTTCCTGTATCTCCAAGAGCAAATGTCTTGTCTCTTTTCCTCTCCACAGCGAGAGAGAGAGAGAGAGAGAGAGAGAAGGCCCTTTTACACTGAACGTGATTTTAAGCGCAAATAAATCATGTCTCAATTAAAAACTACATCAGTTAATGAGAATATACACATACAAGGCTAAATTTCGCATCGCGAAAATGTGGCATTTATTTTATTTGCTCTATTTTTTTTTCCTCCGTCTTTTACCTGCAGCAAGAATGGATCAGTCAAATCAAAACCATCATCACATCACGTTTAATGTTGGCTCGGCACGCATCTCAGCTTTTTCTTATAGACGAAGCCTGTGCTTAATGACACACGGCGTGCGTAACGGCCTGTTTATCCACAGCGCACAGTTCGTGCATCTAGAGCGCACATAAAGGCGCACTCTGAATGCCCGGCGTATGTGCCTTTATGCACGGCCTGTATAATAAAACTGTGCTCAGATATTAACGTGACCTGAGACACACCACCATACGCTGTTCTGGATCGATTGGCTCCCTGAAATTTGTCCTCTGCCTCCTCAGATGTGGAGCTCGTATCTCCAGGACATGTTCAAATTGGCCCACTGACATCCTGAAATCTTGTCTGAAGCGTCATGGTAAAGTTTCAGCTCCAGTATCAGACAGTGAAACTCCCGTGTTCCTTACTTCCCTCCAGAATTGGATGACTCCACAAATGTTTTTTCTTCTTTTCTCTCATCATCATCATCATCATCATCATCATCATCACCACCACTGGATGATATTGAATCCATCTTGATGTCCTGTCGCACCGCCAAACTTTGACGAGCAGTCATAAATTCACGGGTGTAAATAGTTTTGACATGATAATTTCGCGTCTGAATATTCCATATACGTGCCGCTTATCGCATTCACATCTGGTGTAAAATGGGTCGGGTCGGGTCAGGGGGAGGGTTAATGTGTGGACCTTTGACGGGGAGAATGAAATTTTATTGGCCCCCGACCCATCCCTGCTTTATTTAACCAGGAAAAACTTCTTGAGATTAAAAATCTCTTCTTTCTTTTCTTTCTCTTCTCTTTCTCGTTAATTCCAATTGGCATCAAATTGTCTTAAAGTTAACTTTAAAATTTTTTTTCACAAGTGGTGTTAAAGTTGAAATATGTCGTCTCAAATAATTTGCTTCTTCATTTATTTCATTTCATTTAGTTCTTTTCCTTTAGACTCCTCTCCAGGGTATAAAGAACAAAAGAAAAAACAACACACACACAGGCAACAAGCAGATACAAACCAAAACACTTTGTACATATATGAGTCGATTACATTTAGAAATTAAAAGCTGCACATTATTTACTGAATAAACTTAGCTAAATTTCTTGTGCCCATCAACTTTTTCAACTTTTCAAACTTTGGACTGACTCTATAATATGTTTTAATTAATTTGTTTTTATCCTCATCAAAAACAGAGCAAATAAGCGCGTCACATCGGTCGCCTGTCAAGCAGAAATTCCATGGTTTGGATGTATTATCCTGTGCGTATCTACACTCTGAAACAGGCAAATTATGACTCCCACACCAATATTTAGACATATAAATTCTGTCAACTGGGCTCAACAAAGTGAGATATTTCTCAAAACCAAAATCAACTTTACACAATCATTGTGCCACAACTCTGTAACTCCATACCTTTAAGTCTTAAATCAACCATGAGCTTTATATATTCCTATTCCTATTTACATTTACATGATATATTCCTGGCTTGTCACAGGTATACTGGTCACTACTTCATCACCACGCTGCTGTACTCCTTCTTCCTGGGCTGTTTCGGCGTGGATCGCTTCTGCCTGGGCCACACCGGCACGGCGGTTGGGAAGCTGCTGACCCTCGGCGGTCTGGGAATCTGGTGGTTTGTTGACTTGATCCTGCTCATCACCGGTGGCCTAATGCCTAGCGATTACAGCAACTGGTGCACCTACTACTGAACCCAACCCCCTAACCCCCCACCCCCTGCTGGAGACTGGCCACTGGCCGCTTCTCAGCTATTTGTTTGTCAGATATCAGTAGATAAATCTTCAGTATTTGGGGGATTTAGTCTGAGCGTGGCGCGCTTATGAGCGGATGTTCTGTGGGCTGCTCTCGGGCTTTGGGAAGGAGATTTACAGCAGCGCTGTGCAAAGTGGAGTCTGGGGACCTCCTGAAGGTTCCTACGGGGGTTCCCAGGGGCTCTTGAGAAAAATGTGGACTAATTTAATTAACTGACTTCAAAATTTCCCAGTTTGAGACTGCATCAGAATGACTATTGTGGTTAAAGGAGCATGCAGGTGATTTTTTTGCATGTTCGAGCCCAATTAATACATGTTACATTACTGCCAACCATTTTCCAAAACATACTACTGGAGCGGTACATTTTAGAACTGTTTTTTCTACCTTCCAGACTGTTGGCTTCAGTTTATTCCAGTACACTATAAAAATCAACTTGAAGAGACTTTAAACCTGCTTGAGATACATAATTTTTTTGTTGTTGAAGTTTTACTCAGTTTAACTGGTCTGACATGGAGCTGCAAAATGTATATTTCCGCCAGTGAATATAGTCCCACGAGAAGACTACTTTTACTAAGCAACTTTTCCTTCTAATATTTATGTTAGCAGATGAAACATTGAATTTTTAAAGTGGGTATATTCCTTGGAACATTTGATTTAGAAAAAAATCGGGAATTTGGCAAAATAACAGGCAAACTAAAATACAGTTCTATGTTCTAGAAAATGGTTTTCAGTAACATAACAAAGTGTATGATTGGGCTTTAACTTGCAAAATCACCGGCATGGTCCTTTAACAGTGATTTGTTGGATATAGTGATGAGAGTTCTACAATATTAAATCCATGGCAAGTAACATATCTCATTTCTTAGGAGGGCAAACTTCCAAATTCTGTTCAGTGACTCCAGTTTAGTAGTTTTAGGGATTTGGGGGAAAAAAAGTTTTTCATAAGACTATTGACAAACAGTTAATTATGTTGAATAATATTCCAAAATCTTCTGTTCCAGTTAGTGTTGTCAGAACGTTGTGCCTGTAGCAGAATGATGTGCAAAGATATTCTAATTTCTCTCCGACACTAAATCACCTACAACAGTTCACCTTGGCACTCACTGTATTCTTCCACCGAGGCAAAGTTGGAACTTTTTTGTTTTCTCAGTTCCTTGAATTTGTTCCAACATTGTTTAGAGTGATTACACGTTACAGCTGTTAGCGAGTTTCAGCGCCGAGCTGAAGATGAATAGCGATTACATAAGTCACACTGACAAGTTGATGATTTACTGTTTCGAGGCAAACAAATATCCCAAACTGCCTCTGTGCTGCGTGTGAGCGATGTTCCACATTAAATTAAGATTTACAGTAGATTTAGATCCTGCTCTGAAGTCGTCTTAAATAAATATTCACTGCAAATTGAGAGTTTTCATTCACTTCCAGCTAGACTCCAGTCTTTGAAGTGATGTGAAATATTCAGATCCCACAGCTCCGCTTTGTTAAATTTCTCGTCTTTACTGGAGCTGAAGGTTTATGCGGTCGTTCATAGACGGCGCGAGTTTCATTACCGAAGGGTCCATAAAAACCCTTTCAGATCAATCAGAAAAAAAAGTTGAAGAAGACACAATCGTCAATGTGTCAGCTGTTCCTGTCAGCAGCAGCGATGTACTTTTAGCAGGCAATATATTTTCAGTTGGCTACAGATCCTTGGTGGAATGAGGTATTAAATCCTGTCGTTTGACAGTTTGCACTCACATTCAGAGTATGATTATTATGCTGTTTTACACACCTGTAAAAATTGTGTACAGAACTCCAAAGATTTTACACATCAAATTCAGTTTATTGTCCCTGGCTGTACTATTCAGCCTGTGAAAACGGCTATGTAAAGGCTATTGTGACTGCAGAGGGAAGGTGACCTTTATGACATCACAAGGATTACAACAGCCCCACTTACATATTGCATTCAAATGCAATATGTATCCAGATACGTTATCCAGAAAAAGCAAAAACACGCTTTAATGCCAGGTGTAAACACATTGCAATCAGAATGAAATACATCGAATGACAAATGATTTTGAAAGGATGTCGTTTAGCTTGTTGCATTTGGATTTCAGTTATAATTTGTAAGTGTGAATGCAATAAGTGCAGCTGTAGGACACTTTTGGGAGAAAACATCACCTTGTCTTGTCTTCCTGCTCTTGACAATAAAGTTATTTGGAATCGGGAGTTGAGACTTGGACCTGCACCTAGAAAATGGACAGTAACTTGCCACGGAAAAAGCTATTTTAAAAAAATGGATGATCCATCCATTTTCACTGACCATTTCCTCCCCGAAGGAGGAAACAAGGGCTTTAATAACATAATGACCTGTCATCTGAGATCCAATCACAATGCAGCAGAATCCAGTTTTTCAGAAACACTTTTTAATTCAAGGTATGAGTACAAGTGCAGACACCAGATGTCATTATCCATATAATGTATCAGGATACAGAGATGATACCATGCAAAGCATAGAGTAAGCCTTCATGTCTGTGCTGTTGGTGTGGCTTTAGTTTTCATACTTTTCAAACTTGTCCTCTGCAGCAACAGGAAGTAACCCTTGCGATGTCATAAGGGTCACTTTCCCCAACTTTGCACAGCTCTAGTTTCTCTAATTTCACAAAAGTCTAAAACGGTTGTTTTCACATGCCGTGTAGCGCTCCCTGCAAACAATAAACTGAATTTGTTGTTAAAATTGATGAAGTTGCCCTTTAATCTGAGCATATTTCTTGGGTTTAAACTACCAGCTGTTTTCTTCCCATCTGAAATCTTGTTTAAAATGATTAGAAAACTGTTACATACTGTGTTACTCCCACTATACTGAAACCTGACATCCTGAGTCTCTCGCCCTTGTAAAAATACTGTAAATAATATTGATACTCATTTGAATCCGATGTACTATTTATTTATTTGCCTTATCTTTTTGTGTTTGTCTGAAATGATATGTTCGTGGGGAATTCTATGAAAGTACTGTACCACATCCTTATGTCTTCTGTTGTCTCACATGTTGGCACATTGCTCCTGAAATTAAACATGCTGTTGATCAAATTCAAGAAGAAAATCATACGCAAATTGAGATGAAGATAAGAGATGGACGTATTTGGTCATTTTCTCTTAAATATCTTTCTTGTGCTCTTTTGTTTTTTAATTAATCAGCACTCGTGCACTGGGATGGGGAATTTTCCTCTCGTGATAGAGGACAGGAACGCAGACCGTCTCATCTTATATTTATCACTGTGCTCAGTTCTTATGATCCAATAAAAATGATCTGCTAAAGTGTGTCCTCATAATTCTCTGAGTGGATTTAATGGGCTGCGGTTGGTGCAGTGTGGAATGTCAGTGGAAGACGCTGTTATTTCTGCTCGGTGCTTAAAGATTTTGACCTGAGCTACATGATTGGATTGATTGAGCGAATGCAACAGTCACTTCACTTTCCCAAACGTGTCAGAACACAGCTAACTATTTCAACAGACAAGGAAACTTTGTTCATCTCAAGTAATGTGTTTTATTACATTCATGAACACATTTGATATTTGATATCAAAGTTACAAATGCCAAATCTAGTACAGTGCATGAATACAAATATCACCTGTACAGTATGGACTGTTACCCTGATGCTGTGACAATAATTTCAGTTTCTGTTCAAAATGTCATGTATATATCACAACTTTTTTTTTTTTTTTTTNAAATGTGGAAATAATCAGAAAGTCTGACATCACAAGAAGCTCTTTGGAACATTGTCACATCATACTGGATAACTTGGCTCATCAGGTTTTTACAAACTTGTGGAGTCCATGCCAGCTGGAGTGATGCTGTCATAGCAAAAGGGAGGCGTACCAAATACTACGATATTCTGACATTCATGTACATTTTTCAGAGATTCAACTTCTCATTCAAAAAAATGATTTTATCATTTGTAATGAAAAATCATGTATTCAATTCAAAGAGAATGCAGAATAGAAGCATTTTCAGAGTGGTCTCAGACTTTTGGACCTCACCATATGTACAGAGTGACAAAATATATTTGCTTTTATTTTAAGGAAAAAAATCTTACCTGGCTCCTGAGTGTAACATGTTTAATGTTTGCATCTCACCCTCTGAAAAACCTGCAACTAAAACCCAACAAACTAAAGTTTATGGAACAAAAATGTGTACCAGTTCATCAAGATACATGTATATATGCATGTATTTTCTTTGAATGGAATCCTCTTAATTCCATTCATTCATTTATGTCTTACTCGCATTTTCTTTTGCCTTAATCACGCACAGACAAAAAAAAAAGTATAGTATGTATGTAAACAAGGCACCTAAATGGAATGCAGGCAATATGAATATTATCAGTTACACCGTGTTGACGAGCCAAAAAGTCTGACATGAGAATGTTTTATCAATGAAAAGTATGGTTCTTTATAATAAGCTTTGCTTTTTGATTCCAAGTGACTGAAACAACACTAACTTGGCGTTTTAGGGCATTTGTCAGACGTGCAGTCTGTTTACCACGGAATGAGTCAGGAACTAAATTGTTTGAATGTTGGATTTAATGAATTTTAACTTTTTAATTTTTAATTTAACGAAAAAGTTTAATATGCCAGTATAACTAAATAACATGTAACATAGATGGAACTGGCATACTTTTCCATGTCCCAGCCATCATTCGTGTCATAATTTTAAACCAAGAAAACTAAGGTAGCAGAAGCTAAATTTGACTTCATGATGCCGTGTGGAAAACCTTTGCCTGGCATGTTGTGAAAAAGATGTGCTGCCTTCAGGCGCCTGAACAGGAGAATTGAGCACATAAAGTATTTAGCACATACAACATGTTAATCTGAAGACGTGTTAGATAAAATTGATCAATAGCTCAGTAGATTAGTTGGTTTGGATCTTGTATGGATTATGTTTAGACTGTAAACAAAGTGCTCCAGGGTTCATCTGGAAACGGGCCGAGAACTTTTCCTCTAAATGGTCTTGTGGTTGCTTTGGTCCACACTCGAGTGTGGTTGATGGTTTCAATCCTGCAGAAATGAACTGTACCAAGACAGGAAGGGAACCCCAGTTTGACTGAACTGGACCAAACCACATATTGTAGGTATGAAAACACCCTAAAAAAATAGAGATATTTTTACGATGTCAATGCAGCCGCAGTGGAAATATGTTTCCGTGATGTTACACCGTCTACGTTTAATCCACAGGAATGAGAAAAATGCACTAAACTAACTAAGTAATGCATCTTTATGCCAGTATTATTGTATTTCAGGGTAGATTTTCCCTTTAATGGCTTCCATTTAAGCCACAAAGCATCAGTCTGCTTCTTCAGGAATTATAGTAAGCATAATGTCCCCGTCGTTTCGTCGCACCGCCACCAAAAGAGCAGAGCCGGTCTGCACGGCGTCGCTCACTTCCTGTGTGGTGTGGATCGGCCGCCCGNCAAAAGAGCAGAGCCGGTCTGCACGGCGTCGCTCACTTCCTGTGTGGTGTGGATCGGCCGCCCGTTGATGCCAACGATCACATCATGGTTGATCATGCCGGCGCTGTGGAGCAAACACACACACATAACTCCCACCTTAATAAAACACACCCACCCCAGCTGGGTAGCTTTCAAACCCTAAGGAAAACATCATCGACCTTTAGATGAGTCTGTTCCAGTAACAGGTTCCATTCCCTTCAGCAGGCAAAGTAAACAACGGAAGCTGTGGGGTCATGACATCATATTGCACCACACTGTGCTGACATTTACAATGGAGGCATTTACGCTGGCTGATGATCTTATACAGACTGGCAATGCGTCCAAGAAATATAGTAAAATTCACTTCTAGTAAGTCTAAAAAAAGGTAGAACAACTCAGGAAAAACAGGACTTCTGCTATTCTGGCTGCATGTTAGGCCACTTCTGTATGCTGTTCAAGGCTTCAGGCTTCAACATCATGGGGCGCAACGTTGAGCTGTTAGGAATACAGCGAGTCTAAAGAGTCAGAGAGCGATCCTGTCTACACAAAGAGAAAGATGTCAGAGCCTTGCCTGTGGGAAGTGTGAGTATAACGAGCAGCCAGACCGCAGTTCAATCTGCATCCTTGAGAAGTGCAGGGATACTCTTATTCCACGCTTCTGGAATTATCCAGAGACCTCCAAACACCACTTCACAGTGCTGTGTTTTGTAAAATCTAGTTCCTAAACAACGTCTTGCTGTGAATCATACTGATTAGCTTCAGGTAACACCCTCTAAAAACCTGTGAACCAGTGTGGAATCTTACTTTGGAAGTCATACCAGCGAGAAAAGAGGATAAATTTTACCTCCTGACAATGTAAAAACAGCAAAAGAGGATTACTATACTATTGATTTATAGGGTATATTAAGGTTAAAACTGGTGCCGATGTGTTTTGAACTCAAGGTGCAGGTAGATTTTGCAAAGTGTTCATTCTTAGGCTTTCTTTAAAGGACCATACTGGTGATTTTGCATGTTTAAGCCCAAAAAGTACCACCTGCATACATGTTACATTACTGAGAACCATTTTCAAAAACATAAAACATATTTTATTTTTCCTCCTATTTTGCCAAATCCCCTCATATTTCAAAATTCAATGTTTCACATTCTAACATGTACATCCGAATGTACAAAGAACGGTCATTTTTAATTTCTCTGTAAAAGCCGTCTTCTTGTTGGACTATATCCACTAGCAGTAGCAGAGACATAACTTTTCTTTGGTGCTGCTTTGTGTTCAGACTGGTTAAATAAAGTTACTTAGACAAAAAACTTCACGGACATCTTGTTTCCCTGTGATGGATTACTAATCTCAAGCACGTTACAAGTCAATTTTTTACAGTGTACCAAAATGAACTGAAACCAATGACAGTTTGGAAGTCAGGAAACACAACATAATGTTTATGCTCCATCATGTTTTGGGAAATGATTGTCAGTAATCTAACGTGTATGAAAATTGAATATATTAGGTTCAAAAGTGCAAAACCACAGGTATGGTCCTTTAAATTCAGAGTGATAGCTAAGAACATTAAAGAATCATATTCATGCTCACTTCTAAAATTGCATTACAATCAATGCATGTTAGGGGCTTTCAATAATCAATTCTTCAATAAATATGTATTTATTTCTCACATCTACTTTGAGAGGTGGATGACACTAACTAGGCCTGACCAGTTTTATAATAAATGTATAATATCAGCTGATTTCAAACACATACATGGTATTAATATGACATTGAGAGCAGAGTGAGATGTCTGTACAGTAATAAAATAAAAAGAAGTTTTTGTTGATTTCTTACCTGGATGCAGCCGTTCCAGGTATTACCTCATAAATATAAACTCCTGAGCTCACATCTGGAAAATCTGGCTCTCGCTCTTTGAGATCTCGGATCAAACTGGATGTAGAGAAAGGCACATGGATTAGAGGAAGTAATGAAACTCTCTATCCTAAAAAATCTCTATATATTGATTTTGTTCCAAAAAAAGACATGTGTTGGTTAAATAAAGAAAAAAGACTTTGACCTACTTGGGCAAAATGACTGGAGGTGCGAATTTAAAGGAAATTACAGTGAAAATCTGACTGATAGGATTTTTTTTTTTTTTGATGGAAGGTAAATTACTGCATGATATAATACAGACAACATGCAAACATCTGAAGGCTGAACTTGATATTATAATTTAATTTTTAATGACATGATTGAGCTGAAGGTGATTTTCTGATATTTGTCTGATGATTCATATATACGCATGTTTAGCAATGATGTTATAACCTGCTGGTTACACATCACCATCACATTTCACCTCAAAGTTAAACTAACTCCAGATCCTAAAATGACATATAGCACTTTGAATATAATGTTTACTCACGATGGCGAGAGCTGCAGCATCCGGACACCTATGTATTTCTTTTTTGGCACTATCTTTCTTAAAAGCAAATGACTGAATGAATGAATGAATGAATGAAAGGTGAATGAAGGACTGAATAAATGAATACCATCATCATAGTTATGAGTCTGTGGCAAAGTTGTGATCATGCTCACCATTGATTTGTCTGTCGTGTGACTCGGTGAGGAACTGGCGTATTCTGTCAGCAGGAATAGCAAAAGAGATTCCCGCTGCCACTTTCAGAGTGTTAATGCCTATTACGTCCCCGTCCTGTTAAACGGAGAATGGAAGGATAGCCATAAGATAGTTGTCTTAACTGTTACAGTGACTTTGTAGCATTGCTGTATGGAAAGACAAAATGGCATTAAAAGCGACATGCCTGTTTCTCCTCCTGTGTGTCTCACTTTTACTCTGTTAAGTGTTCTTTTCACCTCCACTGCAGCTACAGCAAAACTGTTGCAGCAACTTTTCTATGGTTGAAGGATGAATTAACAAAATGCAGTGTCAGTACGACGCTGCATTCCTAGCAAAGCAAAGCTGAAGGCAGCATCTTCGATAAATGAACGAACCATCTGTGTGATCTGAATACACAGAACCAATTCAAAGGCCTCCATAATGAGTCCAAAAATACTGTAAGGGGCAGCTTAAAGGACCATACCACCCATTTTGCATGTTTGAGCTTAATATATTCAATTTTCATATACATAATGGTACTGCAAACATTTCCCAAAGCATACTACTGGAACGGTGAATTAAAAATGTTTTTCCTACTTCCAAACTGCCATTGGTTTCAGTTCATTCTGGTACGCTATTAAAATCAACTTGTTGACATTTGAAACGTTCTTGGGATAGATAATCCATCATAGCCAACAAGAGGTTTTAGGGTTTTTTCCAAGTAACATACTGTAATTTTAGAAATTTAAGTGCAAAAAAAGTGCGGAGTGATCTGAAAATGCTTCCTAGTGGTGCACTCAAGTGCTGTAGTGAAGAACTGACAACAGCAAGCATTTTCAGATCACTCTGCACTTTTTTTATTGTGCTTAAATGCTAAAATTACTTATCTTCGAAAAAAACCTGAATACACGTCTTGTTCGCGATGATGGATTACCTATCCCAAGAACGTTTCAAGTGTCAACAAGTTGATTTTAATAGCGTACCAGAATGAACTGAAACCAATGGCAGTGTGGAAGGTAGGAAAAAAAAAAAAATTCACCGTTCCTTAGTATGCTTTGGGAAATGATTGTCAGTAACCTTACGTGTATGAAAATTGAATATATTGGCTTAAACATGAAAAATGGTGGGTATAGTCCTTTAATCTTAAAACTGTAGTGTGGAGACTTTGAGTATTAATAAAACAAAATTACCACCTTGGTCTGTATTTTCACAAATAAAACAAGTCAGATCTCCTGCACAGCTGTAAGTGTGACAAATATGCAAATGACATGGTGTTATCCCTTCATGTAATAAATCCTCTTACCAGATTGACAAGTGGCCCACCGGAGTTTCCATACTGTTAAGTAAAAAGAGCAACAAAAGAATTGTGATCAATTTCGATCCAAAAACTGATGTGAAATTAATTAAAAGGCATAACTACGAGTGGAACTCATTACGTCTCACTGACATTAATGATGGCATCAGTCTGGATATACTCCATGTCAGCGTCCTTCAGGCCCAGCTCCAGGCTGTTTCTCTGGGCAGTGCTGATGATGCCGGTGGTCACGGTGTTTTGTAGGGAGAAGGGGCTTCCCACCGCCACCACGAACTCCCCCGGACGCAGATCAGACGACTGGCCGAGACGCAGCACCTGTAATGGACTCTGGAGCGAGAAAGACACACCATAGAAGACATAACCATATTGATGGACAGCACAGAAATAACTCCTGATAGGCTGATAAAGACCTCGGATTAAAGGGGAGTACCTCAATTTTACTCATCAAATTCAGCTTATTGAAGCACTATTTGTTGAAGCACTATTATTATTACTATGTTGGGATGTTAGCTGATGTTTTATGAATTGTAGTTTATATTTATTGTGATTGTGTCATATAACAGCCTTGGTGATGATGTACTTCATATGAACTCTTCTATGTAGATTACGCATCAGCCTGTACAAAAGGCTTGCAGTTGGATATTTTATCTTGATTTTTTTTTTAATCATTAGTGTTGTACAGCTCTTGCAGTGTATTGTAGCATGTGGCACTTTTTGTGGTTCCTTACTTCCGTACTGTATAGCTGTGTGGAGGTGTGAATGTAAACAGATGTGGGTGTGTATGGAACAGCAACCTTGATGTCAAAGGCTTCATTCACATTACAAGCCTTAATGCTCAATTCCAATTTTTTAAATCAGATCCGATCTTTTTTTTTAATCTTTTTGATGAATGTGATGTGTCACCATGAATGTGATGGTTCATAAGGTTGACCTGAACCTTTGATCTAAAATCTTAATATCCACTATATTTTGGGGATCAAATGGAATAACATGACCAGACAGATTTGTATTTGTGTATAGGTTAAAAATAGTTAATGTTTACTATGGCAAGTTGGTTTTGGCATATGCTAATTTCTGTCTATAGTTACGATTGTTAAGGACCAAAGGACCACGTTGGACATGAGTGTTTGAAATGTTCCTATTTTTCTTATCTGTCTTGTCTTAAGTAAATACCTTGTGATTTATTGAGTATACCAAACTAAACTGAGCCTTAGCTTGTCTCTGCCTGCCTTCTCTTATCCTGACTGAGTCTGAATTTATGGCCATATCTCCGGGGCACCGAGCCTTGTGTCATGACAGATCTGCTTTTAAGCCAAGCTACAGGACTGTTTCTACCAGGAATGTAATACAGAAAATTACAGCCCTATATACCCGTCATGACTCCAGCATTACTTTAAGGTGCATTTCTTCTCCTCTACAGTTGCCAAATCCAGTGTTTCACATGGTGTACCATCTCTGATCTCCTCTTTGTTAGGAGATCTCATATTCAGATCAGCACTTAGATGTTAATCATCTCGATCACGCTGAGTGGAGTCTCGGTGAAGGAGTAGAACCCTCCTATCATACAAAGCAGCTGCTTGTGTAAGAGTATGTCTAAGCAGTGACATGTTTTATTCAGAGCAACACTTGAAAATAGAGAAAAAAAAAAAAAAGCTAAAACTTCAAATTTACAAGTCACGACCAAACACCCCCTGGAGGACATCAGACAACAAACTGACCATGTTAAGGACTGGAGTTTAATTCTGGAGGGCAAAGGCCCTTGATGAGTTTCCCCCATGGAATATCCATCCCATTTTCTATGCAGGATTAATACGCTTTGTGATACTTTGATGTTTTCCACTGATGACAAGCATCCCAGCCAGAATAAATCATAAGACAGAATTTAGGGGACTTAGGGAGCTTAGCGAATAAAGCACGTTTTCTTTCCACTTACATCTGGTTGAATTTTGATGAGTGCGATGTCCATCCTCTGGTCCACGTCCTTGATCGTGGCATCGTACTGCAAACCGCTTTTCATTTCGACTTTTATCCGCTGCTTGTTGGTGAGTACGTGCGCATTGGTGACGATCCATCCGTCTTCTGAAACAACAAACCCTGAACCACTGGACACTGACATCTCCTCACTGGAAAATGGCAGCCTGGCAAGAAAAAAGGAAAAGGTGTACATCTGTAGGGAGAGGAGTGCTGAACAGTGCTGATTATTAGGAGTGCTGATTATTCTCTTTCTCCAGTTTGTTTTACCTTTGGAAAAGCTCCAGATGCACCACCGCCGGGGCAATTTTATCCACTACATCTGCAATGAAGTTGAATTTGTATCGCATACTTCCTGGATGTTGTGTTCCTTTCAGGTGAACACACGGCAATATATGAAAAAAGTGAGAAAACCGTCAACATTCAAATAGGAAAGTAAAGTTCAATCATTTCAGTAAAACTGCTGTTCTCACTTTGGGTTCATTTTCACATGGTGCTCCTTCCTTGTCCACCCATCATTTTTCAAGTTACTGTATTCATGTAAAGTGTATTTAACAAGCATACTACAGAAAATAATGAAAGCATAGACCGATAATGTGTCATGTATGGTCTAAGTAAATCCAAGCTGCTTTCATAGCTCTTGTCACATGATCATTGATTATTTGCTATCAATCTGTAATGTTTCCTTGTTTTTGGATCTTTGTAATTTGCCTTTTTTTTTCCACCTGCAACTCCTATTGCATCATCTGGTCATTTGAGTAGAGGGAATCTGTCTTTGTATTGCCTCTCTCAAGATTTCTTCCATTTTTTCCTTATGTGATAAGGTTTTTAGGGAGTTTTTCCTCATCTTCTTCGAGAGCTTGGGCTGGGTCGGGAACTGCTAATGTGCGGGCCTGTAAAGCCCTTTGAGATGATGCATGAGGTATTGGGCTACAAATAAACTTGACTTGACTTGACTTAAAGCTTGTACAGGTGTGAAAATTCTAGCAAGATCATGAACTCACTAAAAACACAAACACCTTCATAACAACTCACATTTAGCTATACAATGCTTGCCAAAGTAATCTATGCTTCTCTGCACCCCTGCACTTCTCTTATTGTCACTGCTTGAATGATGTTCAGCTATTTTTTTGCATATCACGAGAAATCACCACACTCATTCTAGCTGAGTGCAGGCATGTATGCCTACAAGGGGAAAAATATTACACAATAATTTAAAGCTTTTAAAAGGTAAGATTCCCTGTAGAACCAAATTCTTTGCTGAACACCTGCTTTTTATGGTTTTTACTGATACTTTTAGGCAATGTCAAAGTCTTCCTCCTGTCCTCCCTGCCCGCTGCTGTGCATCTTATGTGAACTTTACTGGGTTTCCTCGAACAGACATACACACACACACACACACACACACACACACACACACACACATACACAAAACTGTTCCTCAACTGATGCAACTGCGTTCTCTGAGTAAGGGCTGTGTTTGCAGTGTAGCACAAATCAACTTGTCTCTGCAGAAACATACTAAAAATGCATTTAATGCCAAGAACTGCTTTGGAAGAACACCAAGTGTTTTTGCCTGTCAGACGCTTTTTCTAACAAAACAACACGTTCCTCACACACACATATCTTTCTTCATCCTCTCTTTTATGTATATTAGCCTATGGTCATTGTCAGATGTGTTTATTATTCATTACATAACTGACATGGTAATAATGCTCACAACTGTAAAACAAGCAAAATCCTGTTTATGTACAAGATACATCCATTTGTTCTAAAGGGACCGTATTCTACATATTTCCCTATTTCCATTTCCATTTAGGTTATTATGGCTATAGCTGTCATGACAGTTTTTGCAATTTGTAACTTGGAAAAACATCGATCCAATTCTACTCTTTGTCTCTTACTGCAGTACTACTGTGCATACTGAGTGAAAACAGGCTGTTTTAGATACTGTCTCTTTATGGGCATTTTCAGAGCTGTAGTCTGTTTTCTCTTGTCCAACTCAGGTCTGAATCAATTGTTACAATGCTGCATTTACTGGTTGGTTTGATTCAGTTTCACACAGGAAAAAAAAAAAAAATCCATTTGAACCAAAATGTAGCAGCAAAAGTCATGTGAGAACCTCCTCAGAAATATCTTGGGGCAGGAGCAACAATATCAAAACGGGAAAATAGGTACATAAATAACATGGAACAAAGAGAGAATTGGGATACTTTCCTAGTCAGTCATCATTTGGGCCATGGCCCGAAAAAACTATGGCAGCAGAAGCTGAGTTTAACTTCAAGACAATTTATAGAAAAAACACATTTCTTCACATTATGCGGAGGACGAGCTGCCTTCAAACGACTGAACATGAGAATGGAGAGAATATCGAGCACATACAATCACATGCTAACCTTCAACATGTTCATCTGAAGACACATTAAATAAGTTTCATATGTTACAACCATTCACAGCATCCATTTCAATGGCTAATCACAGTTGTAGTTTAACTGGGGTAAAATTAGTTTTACAGCAACACATTTAATTGTTTTAGGTAGGGGAATCTGACCAGCATCTAACATAAAACAAACTGTACTGCATTTAAGATTTAACCAAACTTTTTCAGTTCTAGATCAATCGATAGATCAATATGTTGCCTTGTTGTTGGTTTGATACTTGTGCGGATCATGACTGCTAGAATGTTTGATTGAATCAGACTGAGACCACCTCTCTAATTGGTCTTGGTTCAGTTGTTTAGGTGCGGACTCAAGTTCAATTGCTGTGTTCACATATGTGCAAACTAACCAAACTTAAATGGGAAATGCCTAGGGTCCAAAACATATGCTCAAAATGAAATATGTATGAAAACACCCTGAAAAGCCTGCTTAATTCTGACTGGCCAGCTGTGCCAGGCCTAAGATGGTAAAACCATGGATTGCGAAACACAGATGCTTGCTAAACTCTCACTCACTAACCATTTACTTTGTGGGCATGTCTAACCAGGTGTGTAGGTGGATAAATTCACAATTGTTACATGTTATCAACATGTTACAGGAGTAAAGAACTAATTGGAAAAGAATTGGACATTGGAAGAAAAAGAAAAAAAGAATTGGAAAAGAAGATTTCAGTCAAGTTTAAGACCTATTTGATGTCTTGTGGATGTATTGCTATGGGCATGAACCACAAATTTTGCAACTTTGACAATGTTCAACACATATTGCTTACTATATTACACTAAATAAAACCACAAAAGTTCACTTTACTCCTTTAAATGCAACTGAATGAAAAAAATTAAATTACTGTCAGATAACTTAATAAGATGTTAAGTTGAATAGTTTTGTTACCAAATGTTCCCTCTTTGTTTTTTTAGGTTGGAGTACTTTCATGGCCAATTCAATCATTCTGCAAAGGATTTTATTTTATTTTTTTTTTTGTCTACATAAANACTTTCATGGCCAATTCAATCATTCTGCAAAGGATTTTATTTTATTTTTTTTTTTGTCTACATAAATATTTGCAAGTAAAACCAGTAAATGAAAGTACTTGGACTCATGGATATGCCTGGAAGAGAGACTGACAAACACCTGAATAAAGATAAAGATGGAATGAACATGGTGAATTGCCACAGAAATATACAGTAGTTCCCAAGGCCTCCAGAGTTAGTAAAAGGTTCAAGATAATTAAATATTGAATGTACATGTACTGTACATTCAATATGAATGTACAGTTCATACATATGAACTGCTTGTTTGTGAGGTTTTCTGAACTTCAAAATTCACATATGATCCTAGATGCAAAAACAATTCAGTTGATACAAATAAACAGAACCACAGCCAGTAGAGCTAGCGCTCTCAAATAGTGGTTCAAGGCCTGAGTAGTTTCTGCTCAGCATTATGGGGGGATGCTGAAGAGCATACATTAGCTGCAGGAAGCTCAAATTCAATACACCCTTATTACCAAACTTTTTACATAACACATGCTCACACACGATTATCATCATCAAGCAGACAGAGAGGCTGTAGATATGCCCGCATGTTTGGTTTGTCTCTTTACTGATCACCATGGGCACCAGGGAAACGTGTTAAAATATGTGAAGAAGCCTCAGTGAACCATATTGACCATATTGTCCATTTTTATGTTCACATTGCTGGGCAAGTGTGGGCAAGTTTATTTAAATATTTTATTCAAATTAATCCTGATAATAATCAATTTTGGTGGATTTGGCTCACATCCAGGGACCATACATACATACATACAGTACATACATACATACATACAAACATATGTTGTGTACCAGTCATAATCATTTTAACACTATATGTTCTGCAAGAACACAGAATCTTTCATTCAACACCTTTCCATATATATTTCAGCATACTCGCATTAAAAGCATGTTAAAGGATATAGTAAGTTTTTTGTATTTTACTTTATTTTCTATGTAATAAAATAGTAGTAGATGTTGAACATTCAAGTTGCAAAGCTTGAAGTTTCACACCTGTTAAATGTGTCCCATGGGTCCTGAACTGCCCTGAAAGTCTTTTTTTTCCTGATTAGTCAGTCCTTTCTGTACCATGTTGATGTCGACATGTAACACATTTGAATTTGTCCACCGACACGCCTGGTTTAACACAAACACAAAGTAGAAGGCTAGCAAGTGAGGCCAGTATCCACCATGTCATGACTTGATAATCAGAACAGAGCAGCATTTTTTGGGAGGTGGCCTGTTTTCACTCAGTGTGGGGGGCTGCAGCAAAGGAGCAAATAGCAATGCATCTCTCTTTTTTTTTTTTTTTTTTTTTTTTTTTTGCAGATTAAAGTGTTGCAAAGGTTTCAAAATAGACCCCTAAATGAAATAGAAACATTTAATGTAACATTTTATTTAATTAATGAATCCATATGTGACAAAAAAGAAAAAAAAAATCTGGAGTGTAATCTTTGACAAGTCTGTTTTTTTTTTTTTAACCGAAAACTTACCAACATAAATATTAAGACCATTTGTTATGAAGCAACCAGACACTATCAAGCTAATGAAGGTAATACTAACTGAAGGTGACTCCATGAGAGATGCAATTCAACATTACTTCAAATGTGCTTAGACGACATTGACAACTGATAAACAGGCCTGAGGCTAGTCACAATGATGTGGCTAATAGCTATGCTGTGTAAATGCATATGACCTGATGTCTAGTCATGTGATTGTAAATTAAAAAAAAAAACAAAAACATCACTCTTGAGATGATGCTTTGGTGTCTTTGATATTTAGATATAAATAACACTCTTTCAGGAAAAACAACTCTTGGCTTCCCTTCTCAGGTATCATTTTGCATGTCATTGTACTGCAAACTAGTCCCCACAGCGTTACTTAACCCAGGCATACTCGCTTTGAGGGGAATCAGGAAAGGCTAAATGGAAACTCACTCAAGTTCAGCTCTATGGTGGATCTTTATAATATTCAATTTATTTGCACTAGCAAGTGAAAGACCCCAGAATCAAAACGCAGGCCTTCAGAAATAACATAAGAGGCCTTATTAACGTGACCTTACTGTGACTGTGCGCCTGTATTCCTCACTCACTTTCTCACTTAGTTATTTATCGTGTATTTTGAATTTGCCATATTGCCACAGCAGGGAGCATTCCTGCAAGAGTAGCACCCTGCTGATATGTCAATTTGTATCTCCATCTGCATCTTCTGCATGATGGGAGTGTTCCTGACAGAAATCATGCAGTGTTCAATGATCATACTACACACCAATAATTTCATTTGTTCAAACAGGGCGAGTCTAACTAGGTGGGGATTGGACATTTTTTCTCTGCAGCTTTCTGGTTTTGCTTTTACACAGAGGAGTTTTCCATAATTTTTTTTTTTTTTTTTTTTTTACCTTTGGCAACTTTATCTCGGTTCATTTCAGACATTATGTGGCCATCACGTCCCGGACCGCCACAAAAGAGGTCCAATATCTGAAGCCGACAAAGCTAAATCACAAATTGGAAGCGACCATTTGAAATGTTCATGCAGAAAATGTAGAATAGCAGCTTTCCGGCATTTCTGTTTGATCTGTAAGGCTTTAAAGTTTGCTCCCAGTCATATATGAACATTATGACTTGTGTTCAGCTAGCCAGATATGAGTCATTTTACACCTCCTTTTAACAGACAGGATTTTCCATATTTTTTGTTATATATTTCTTAATTTTTTTAATGCCCCCTTCTACACAGTCTGTCTGCTTTTGCATACCTGCTTTTATAGGAAAGCAGTAGGAGGGCTAATGCATGATGAATTCATTTTTCCTCTGTGGGTAGCTACAATAGGAAGCTGCACATTATGGAAATGAATAGGACAGGATATGAAAATGAAAAGGATGTATTTGCATTCTGTAGCTGCGATTCCCTCAGGAGAATTAATCATCATTGGAAAATTTGCAACTGCTTTTTATGTTGTTGCCTTTCCGAGCAAGAATATGCACAGAATCTGAGCCACACTACTATCAAGCTTGCTAGAGACAAATTCTAGTTATATATAATTTTCATTCAATATTACAGACCAGTCTATAGTCTTTGGAAAGGCTTTTTAGCTTCTCAAGTCAAATTAAAGTGCACAGCTGATCATTAGCATTCACCTGGGATTTTAAGCTCCACATGGGCCCAGGACAAAGTCAGGAACTTTTTTTCAGCCTTTATTTGTCTGGGGAGTGTTTACAGAGCACACTTGGCTTCATTTACCTCTTGCCCTGACCAATAAAGTTGGAGGAACAGTTGGTCTTTAAGTGCTTTGCTTAAGGGAACCACAAAAGTAACTGTTGTGATGCTTTGTGTTGCTCTTCTTGTTTATTTTCACTTTATTCCACTATGGTGGTCTAGTCTGTGAACTCTACTCTGTTACCGAAAGCCAAAAGGAACAGGAAAAAGTAGCAGGAAATCATCATTTTCATTTTTTTTTTTTTCTGATTGTTTGGTACACGAGAATTATACCACAATAGCTCAGGTTATTGTTAGATACACAGTGTGGTGCCACTGAAATGACAAAATGCATTTTAACATTGATATTTCAAAATAAATTAAAGTGCCAAAATTACACAGGGTCATAGGTTTCTGATGCTGCACAGTTACTACCTCAGCGTTGTGTTCATTGTTTTCAAACTGACAGGACAAAATGTTTTCAGATGACCAGCCAACGGTTGAATTGTTATCAAACGGGCCTGTTTGTTATAGTGTAAAAGCCCATCAGTTTGTGTTTGGGAGCCCCTGATACTCAAGCAGCACAGGTTTGGGCCTAAAAATGAAAACTGATGATGAAAAATGAACGAGGTGTGTAGTGTCCTTAGAACACTTNTTTTTTTTTTTTTTTTTTGAAAAGTCTGTAAAACCAGCAGATTATTTTTTTTTTAGACTTCTATGTTACTTTTCACTGCAGCAATGGATTGTTTTAAAACTTTTTCCCATTATGCTTTCAAGAGCCCTCTAGCAATTTGTACTTCTTATTTTACCCACATATTTTTATGCAGCAGTCTGTTACTCAACTTTGATAAATTTCAGAATAAACACTTCTTCTTCTTCTTCATATTATTATTATTATTATTATTATTATTATTATTATTATTATTTGTATTTATTTATTTACTTGCTTACTTAGTGGTACTGCTAGACTCAGAAGCGGTAATATAGTGGCCATAGAACTGATAACGTGTGGAGGTGAAACATGTCCACAACATATTAATCATAGATCAACAAAATATTAGTTTCTATCAGAGCGAATAACCAAAAAAGAAAGAAAGAAAGAAAGAAAGAAAGAAAGAAAGAAAGAAAGAAAGAAAAAAAAAAAAATTATAGCTCACCAGAATCACACCGTCCTCTTTGAATCAAAATGACCGGAGGGGTCTCCCCGAGCTCCGCTCTCTTGTTCTCGGCTCTCAGGCGGCAGATGCTGGGGTAAGTCCTTCCGTCGCTGCCGCACACGGGGCCAGAGGAGGCGCACACGCAGGCGCGGTGGAGCCTTCCGCGCTTCCCAGGCGAAGAGTCGCACCGCAGCCCGTCGCCGCAGGAGCGCTGCCCGCAGACGTCGCCCTCACCGGCCGCGCACACCACACAGCAGCCGCATCCGTCCTTCACCAGCCCGTAGTAACAGGCCTGCGGCGGGGCAGGGCAGCGGGAAGTATCGCAAACCTCAGGGCAGGTTTGCCTCTTTCTAATAAGGCCTGCTTGGACAGCTGAGGCGAGGAGCGTGAAATAAGCCGCAAACTTCATCACGAGCCAGATATTCAAAAATCAAGTTTATTACTCTTAAAGTGGAGTTGAGTTTGCAGGTCTATGATGTCCTTTCAGTGCTTTGGTGGAAAAGTTCCTCTGGGGTCTACAACCACCATCCACTCACTCAGCCTGATGCTGCTGTGCTTAACACAGCCCACAAGATCGCCTAAATGTGAGAGTAACTATCTTGTGGCAGCATGTTGATTCTGGAGTCTTTTCAAGTATCTGTAGCCCTCAGTCACCGCCGTGGAATGCAGCTGCATGAGTTTTAAAGTAGGTGTTAAAGTGAATTTTTCAGGGAGACCCAAGAGGAACTTCCTCAGGCTGTTGTTGTGGCTCCTGCTGACATGTTACAAAAGAAAGCATTTATTAGAAGTAGCAATAAGCTGTTTTCATTGCATAATGCGTGTGGGTGTTTAACGTGGCGGTGAACTTCAGGGCAAATTCTGGAGAGTCTAATTTAGAGTTAGAAAGTTTAGAATTATAATTACTGTAACATTCCTGTTTTATTGTGTGTGTTTTTATTTTATTTTATTCATGGTAACGACATTTGAGTGTGTTTTTGTTTATACCACTGGCATGTTGTGTCCTAAAATGACCTCACTAAATCATGTGGTATATCATGTCATCTCATATCATATCACATTTTTGTGAATCATTATCTTATACTGCATCTCACCATCACATTGCATAATATTGTATCATATACAGTATCATGTTGTATCATCATGCAGTAGGCATGTATCATATCATTGTGTTCCATACTGTAGCATATATATATATATATATATCATATTGTGTTGTATCATACAGTCTTTTTGTTTTTTATTGTATTGTAGCATATTATGCCACATTGTATTGTATATGGTACTGTTTTGTTTAATATTTTATTGTAGTGTATTGTATTGCATTTTGTCTTAGCAAACCAGAATGTGTTGCTACATATTGTATCATAGTGTATTGTATATATTCAGCAGTAGTTTTGTTATCAAAATTGTGCCTCCCTGGCATCTTTTGCAAAGAAAATAAACAGATCTAAAGCAATTTTTGAGCTTCAGCACCCTTGACAGAGTCCTTTCTTGATTAACAAATTCAGCAGATTTCCCTCCAAAACCCAAACCAGTGGAATAATAATAATAACAAGAAAAGAAACTAAAGTCCAAATGAATCATAACTCCAAATGAATGGGTTAATGATTTCTCAATGCTACATGTAGCGCCTTTAACATCCTGCTGCTCAAGCAACCAGCAAGAAGCACCAATCAAATGGTCTGAACCAACATACACAGTATGCTATTCCAAATTCTCCTGTGGCTCTATAATGCAAGACAGAGGAATAATGGGGAAGAAGATGCTTGTGTCAACAGCTCTTTCACCAGTGTTCATTTATGCTGCAGTCATCAAGTTACCTTCTCATCTGAAAAGACAGGCTTGCATTGCCGTTTCTACTATATACAGTATAGAACTAGAAAACTGCTCTTTAAGCTCCTAAAAATGACAGTGCAAATACATGCAAAACATTCTTGATAGAGTGTAGATGACTTTTACAATTATTTTAACCAAATCAGATTTTACACACAACAGCTGTTCTCATTAAAAAAAAACAAAAAGTCTAACAATAGTGATAATAATGAGACCAACCTGCAGTGATTTAAATTGTAGTTTCTCAGCACTTCTATTTTTAGAGCCTCAACATGTTACCAGGCTGAGGACCAAATTTATTCTTTTTTTTTTTGTTGTTGTTGTTGCAATTATTCAAAAAAGATGACAGTAGCCAATAGAGTGATACCCCATAACCATCCATGTATCAATCCATCCATCCATCCATCCATCCATCCATCCATCCATCCATCCATCCATCCAACCATCCATCCATCCATCCATCCATCCATCCATCCAACCATCCATCCATCCATCCATCCATCCATCCATCCGTCCACATCCTGAAGGAGCATGGAGGCTTGAGCTTATCCCAGGATTTATTGGGCAAGAAGCATTATACATCCCGGTCAGGTCGTCAGTCCATCACAGACAGTCATTCACACTCACATTCCCATCTACAGACAATTTAGAGCAGTTTATGAGAAACAACGGCAGAGATCAGCAATCACTTTGATGCATTAGATAAAATAAAACTGAGAGTGAGTTTTACAATGTGAAGAAATACACAGAGGTTCATGTTCTTGATAAACTAAAGCAAAATTCAGTTTCATTATCTAATAATTCTGAGTGACAAATTTTATCTGTATTTGTGTGTGTTAGTCCTTTGATGGATGGATGGATGGATGTTTCAGCTGTTGCTGTTCTCAAAGACTCACAATCTGGTGTTACAATGCATGCAGGTGCTTCAAAGTAATGATTTGCTGATAGCTACATCACCAATTCATTACCTGCATAAAAGCTGCAGCCCTTCTTTACTTCTATGTCCTAAAATTTAAACTGGAGTAGAACTTTCTAGCTCCTCACCTTATCACAGCATCTTATGCAAATTTAGTATTTGAATTTTGAATTCCTCACTTTTTCTTTGCAGTAATCCCTGTTTCAAGTCGCACTTTCAATTCTTTTTTTTGTACTTGACATGCACTTGAGATCCAAGGCAGGATCATCAAAAGATATAGGTTCTACATTAGTCAGCATATGATTGAATTTAGACACCATAATTAACCATCTGCTCTTGTTATGACTGAGTGAATAGCTTAATATTGATCAGTGCTGGTATGTCTCTCTCTCTCTCTCTCTCTCTCTCTCTCTCTCTCTCTCTCTCGCCTAAGTTAGTACCTGTTGGAAGGCAGTGTCTTTGTTTGATCCGTACTCTGATCTTATTTGATGCTGTTCCTTGTGACTAATCCATATCGTTGTAAGGCTCCCTGAAGGATTCAAAGCAGCCGAAGCACTTTGATCATATCCTCTATGTTGGTAATGTGGGCAGACAAGGAAATATAAACTTGAGAGCTTCTGCTGAAATCTATTTATACACTGAAACTATTAGAATTACTCTTTAATTCTAGACAAATAGCTGAGATCATCTTCAATTTATAATCCTCACAGCATAGAGAATATACTCAAAGGCAAATAGATAATGTTTCTTTGCCTATTAGCTGTTTGAATGGCAAGTTTGACTTTTTTGGTGGTACACATTACAGTAAGACTAATATTAACAAACCAGAGTCAAACAGATATATGGGACTAATTTTGGACTATAATTAAATATCAGCTAGTTAGTGTTAAGATGGATATGACACAGTTTGATTGATTACGTGTTTATTATAGTATTGATCACTACGACACAGGGTATTGATCAGAAGCCCTTAGAGTTGGAATAATTCTAATGAGGCATGTTGATCAATGTCACATACATTTTTGAGTATGATTAGTTTTGTTATGCTACATATAATATTCTGGGAAGTTTTAGTTTCTTCTGGTCTAAATTAGAGGTTTTTCCATTGTGGCAAAAAAACAAATGTTTGAAGGAAAGAGTGAGTGTGTATTTAAAAAAAAATGTATTTGGCATGAAAATGATCAAATCTATTAAATTACCAAATGTCTTCTTTTTTTTTTTTTTNTTTTTTTTTTTTTTTGTCAATCTCAGTCCAAAAATCTACATTAGACCCCAGCCTTAAAAAATATAGCATCAGTCTATATCAGACAAACTCACAAGCTATCAAACTGCAAACTACAGTATACGTGATACCAATAAACATTAATGGTTTGATTTTTCCAGCAGTTTACATGTAACTGAAAAGTCTGCAGGGCACATTTAGAAAATAATTTCTTAAGGACATGGATATTTCACTTGGAGCCCTTCCTCAGCGTGCTCACACACTAAACCACACAGGTGGCAGTGATAAATAGGCACTGCAGTGCTGCAATATAATAAGTCATGCTGTGCAGACTTATCAGTTACATTTACATTTATCAGTGTCTTTCAACCACATACTACCAAATAACAACAGCTGATGTGTCTGTTTCATAGAAATTCCAACACAGTGCAGAAGTTAGTTTTAGTGAAGATTTTTGACTTCAAACAGTGCAGACCAGGGCCGGCTCTAATGTTTCAGGGGCCCTGTGGAGACTTTGACATTAATTACATCAATTATGCACATGGTGTTGCATTTTTATTTGTGCATGAGTATACTGTACATACCAAATATCCAAGTACTGATGCGCCTTGTCCAGTCTTACTAAGCAATGAAAAACAGGTGCGTAGTCTCTAATCAATTAGGATACATGGCAACAAGTGAGAGAGCTGCACACTGTTTAGAAATCCAAGAAGAAAATCTCCTCTTCATGGCATTTTATTGTAGCTCACCACAAAGCAAACGGTGCAAAGTGCAAAAAATACCTGACGACAAACGTTTCAATTCTGCATCCTCATCAGTGTCTCAGGAATATCAAAGTCTCCACCCTTTATATGTTAGAATATGGTCACCTGATCTAGAAACTTAAGCATGTGGCCAGACATCGCTCCCAAAGTTACACTCCCATAGTAAAAAAAAAAAAAAAAAAAAAAAAATCACATTTATAAAAGAAAAACAAACATCATGAGGAAAGTAGAAATATCATCCACATGATATATAATGAACAAAACAGAAATACAGTCTAATATGTTCACAGTCACAATCTATAAACTTCACCATAGAATTAAAAAAAAACACAAATCAGTACTTCAAATATGCTACTTTGCTCTTACATACTGTAGATTCTGTCCCTGTTTATACAAAAAAAAAAAAACAAAAAAAAAACAAAACATACTCTGACATATACTGTATAAAGGTAGAGACTTGGATATTCCTGAGACACTGATGAAGATGTCAAAACATTTGTCCCAGAAGGTGCTGTTAGGTCTGTTGTTTCTCAGGCCACGTCAGTTTAGTTATGCTCTTTGATTGGGTTCCGTTTAACTGACCTCATTTATGAACCCATAACATTGACCTAGAACTTTGTGTTAATTACTTGTGTTTTGAGATTTTGTAAAATAAAATTTCATTTTCTTGGAAGAAATTACTTTGCCTCCTTATGCCTGCCAACTCAGTTGTTCACAAGCTGCGATTTTTCTGGCACTGTGGGGAATTTGTTAAGACATATGTTCAACAATCATTTATGCCTGTCCATCTGTTTCGACAGTGGGATATCAATAATATTTCAGATCTGTCATTATATTTTTCTAATGATCATATGCTGTTTTCAGCCTTTACCCCTCTGAAGTTATATATAATTTCCTCTTGTAACATCTATCTCAGGGGGAATGACTTTGTGATAATAAATGGGAAAGTTCATTGAAACATATGGAGGACCATAACTTTTGATGAGGTCCTGATGATAACACTAACAGTATGGGTAATAATAATGATAGCGGCATTACAAATGCCTCACCCCTTTGGCTAGGGTTCAATTACATGGCATTATGTGATGTGTGACTGCCTTCTAGGCTCCATTATATTGTGATCGAGTGTCATTGTTAACTAAGAGCAGATGAACAGAAGCATCTGCCAGGCTTTACTCTGCCCGCAAAAGGAAACAGTTTCTGTAAAACACACATCATCATTGTGTTCTGAACTAAAGTAATGCAAATGAAACCTCTTTAAGTGTGAAATAGAAATATAATGCTGAACAATAAGAGTCACATAGGTCTTGGGTGAATAACTGTTAAAATATATTTTTGAAATGAATTCTAATGTGGTTTGTACATTAAATTTCAGCAGCACTTATGCATATTGTTTGCTTTCAGTGACATGGACCTTTTATACGTCAAGCAACATCACATTTCTCCTCGAGCTGACTCAATAATGGCCGAAATGAAGAACAGTAATGGCAGACTGCGGAATTCAATTTCCTGATTATTTTGTTATGATTATAATTATAGTATGTCCACATGGTAAATGGATTACATTTAACATGGAGCAGTTAGAAGCCTTACATCAGAACAAAAGAAATGACCTGACATTTCTATAATGGCTGACTGTAACTGCACAAGTCATTTTTTTTCATTTATAGTGCCTGTCATTCCGGCTGCTCGTTCTGTTCAGCATACAAATCCATTATTTTCCCCAGAAAACTCATAATTCATAAGCTCATTACAGAGGGTGTGAATTAAAGAGACCGCGCGTGTCCTTTGTGCAATTTCCCGATCGGAAGTGGCCTAGTTTTGAAAGTCAAGAACAGTTTCAAAAGCATTTATTCTTCCAACTTGCAGAGATTCTTCCGGTGACTTTGAAAAGACTGTTTGTCCTTGTGTAATGGGAAGTGCTCGTTCACCGGGTTCATGCCTTCTACATTTAGCCATGACTTGTCACACTTCTCCTGAGAGCTGGGCCTTTGTGGAACCCTGCCTTCTCCAGAGCCCTCGCCATTACCACCGCTTGATCAGCTGCTGAGGAAGGAGTCAAGGTGGGGAAAATCCTCCTCTTCCTGGCAGCAGGGGGCAGAAGCAATCTATAGTTCTCACTGTGTGCAATCTAGTGCTTCCTATCTAATTTGGGGCAGGAGGTGTGACAGGGAGAATGCCTTTAAGCTCCACTGCCTCTATAGACCCAGATGCATGAAGGGAAGGGCTGCTGCTCCCAAGGTCAGGCATCTGAGGACCAGCACTGACCGCAGCCCCTCTCCTCTTCCACTGATGGCTGCTGGACTAATTGGCTACGGGTTGCCTCTGTGACACCGAAAATTAAAGCGAAACAAAATGACAGCCCCTCTGGATAAACTGAGATGCAGCTTTTTAAAGGTCCCATATGGCAATTGTCAGAGCCTAGGGCTGTTTGAGGGAAAGTCTTTATATTGTATTTCATTAGCCTCGTCCGCTGTTGTGGATGAGATGTAATATGGTGGCAAAGTGCATCTCCAACATCCGCTCTCCCTCTGATGGTAGCTGTCAGATCAGCACCAGGGCAAATAAGCTTAGTCATGGATATTGAGTTTACTCCCTCTCTCTCTTTTGTATGTGCTGATTGATGGCGCGTAATCTATTAAGAGGATTTGGGTTGGTTTGAAATTGAGGGCAGAACTCTCTGTGAATTAGCTTTCCTTAATGTAGAGAAATGCCAGTTTTAAAAACTACAGAAACAAAAAAGGCAACTTCAGCAGTGATGCTGGGGAAACTTGTTAGCTGTGAAAGCTGTTTGGTGGCTGCAAACACTTTATGTGTAGATAAATAAGCGTCTTACAGACCCTGTTGACCCAGAAAAGTTAAGAATCATGGCAGAGATATTTTGAGCCCTAACAACTCACCAATCTGCAGGAAATGATAGAAGATGGAATATTTTATCACCCCACTCCCTTAGCCCATAGTAGCTATATAAGTTAATCATGTATGTGAAATATCCTTCTACAGAGGCACAAAAGGTGTGTGGGTAGTTTTATTTCTGCCGTGTAAGAAATACTGGCCCAGTAACTCGCAGCTTGCCTTTGGAAATTTACAAGAAAAACAGTGAGGCCCAATACGGAGAATTTATATCCCAAATCATTTTGATCGGACAAGATTCATCTTTGTTGTTCTGGAGCTTATTGGATTTCACTTCGTTTTATGTGAAAGGGTTCTGAACTGTTGGCTCAGAGAGTTTGGTGGCCATTTGATAAGGGACAACAGTAATGATTTGGCAGCGCAATTACCCTGTGAGACCGCACGGCAGTGACAGCTGTGAGAGGACAAGAGGCCGTGTTTCAGAACGGACACGGGGGAATGTCAGGAGGATGTAGAGGGAAGCCCATCAAAGTGTGGCTGAATTAACTGTTATTTATGCTCTCAGACCAACTCCTCCAGAGACTTAAAGGACCTGTCCGACTTTTTAGGAGTCTATCTAATCCATGACAGTGAGATAGCTTCTACCAAATCATCTCTGTGTCTGCAAAAGACAGCTGTGTCTGGTGAGTATCTTAATGCTTTATTATGTGCATTAGTCCTGTTTAGAGACACAAGTCAGTACCACAACAAACACGTCATGCATTTTGGTATGTTGATACCCACTAAAAAGTTTCTTTTTTTAGAAAACATCAAGGATGTCACAGCCATAAAATACACTTTTGCTCTTTTTTTTTTTTTTTTNTTTTTTTTTTTTTTTTTGCACTGAAATAGCATAGATGCAGTATGCAGTAGTGATAATGATGATGATGATGATCATCATCATCAACCCAGAACCCGGTTTCACAGGCTTCCTCCTGCAGTCTATTTTTGTAAACCCTGCAGTTAAGGATCAAGCTTTTACATGTATTTCTGATCTTATCTCATCCACCAAGGATATTATGTTTTCACCCTTGTTTTTCTGTCTGATTGTCAGCTGCATATCTAAAAATGTAGCTGAGTAGATTTTGCTGAAATTTTGCAGATAGATGAGGCTTTAGTCAAGGAGGAGGAGTTGATTGGATTTTAAAAGGCAGATCAGGATCCAGATACATGATTTTTTTTTCTCACCATCTTTAACATTTTGAGACATTTTTACCTGTTTCTCAAATACTAAGACATATTAATGAAACAAACCAGGCATTTGTATCCTCTGATAGACTCTCAGCAGGTACCAACAATCCAGATCCAGATCCTGTGGAATAAAATATATGATTGGCCAGATAAATTAATGGAGTTACTTATGGAAACATGTAACTGCCACCCATGTGCAGCTGAAGTGATGTTAATTTTGTAGAACGAAAAAATAAAACAAAAACAGTTTTGACACATTTTCAACCTTTGTGGATATAAACCAAGAAGAAGAAGGTTTTAATGAATTATCATGATTTATAATAATTTATCAGTATTTTCATGATAAATCTATTTTTACACACCCGATTCCAAGCTAATTATTGTAAACGTATTGGTTTATATTAACAAATAAAGAAAAATCAGAGGACCATTGGGTCTTGGTGGAGGCAGATTAATGCACTACATTTGTATCAATTAGTCTAACAATAGTTTCAAAGACATAAAACTAATTATTAAGTTATGCCATTAATTCATAAATGCTAATTAATTAAGTCATTCATTCCTGTAATAAACTGTCAGTGTTATCAGCTTCGTAATAGCACCTGGAAAGCTGAAAGAGGTATGATGTCTTGCTCAAGGACACTTCAACAGTGTGGAGTTTGTGATAACTAAACGTCTACTTGAGTCTTCCAGCTGAAGGATGCTTGCCTTAATTATTGCATATCTTGTATAAACGTGTACACGTCAACATGGTAATTTCCTAAACTGACAAAATGTAAATGCAAAGTGGAGCATCTTGTAAAAAAAAAGTATGAAATAGCTGTGGGCACATGTTTTGTGTGATTCTTCAGATCAGTATTATTTGCTTTTAGCTCGACCTTCATCAGGAGGGCACCAGCTCCACAATCTGTCTGAGAACTACCATCTGTCACCAGGTGCATCTGTGGACTTGGACTCAATACACATTTCTTAAGAAACGTTTGCATCAAGTTGCATACCATCTCTATTTTCTAAACGATCCATCCACATGGTACTTAACATTCTGTAAATTAGCCCTCTGCAGGATGAAATTAGAACAATATTAAAGGACAATACCGGCAAGTTTGCATATTTGATACTAATATATACAACCCATATACATGTTACTTTACCAACGACCATTTCCTAAAATATACAACTGGAGCAATTTTAGAATTTTTTCCTACCTTCCAGACTGCCATTGGTTTCAATTCGTTCCAATAAAATCAATTGGTTTAATATGCTATTAAAACCAACATGGTGCTGCATGGAAGACAATGTATGTCTCTGGCAGAGAAGACAGCTTTTACAGAGAAAGTAAAAATGACCGTCTCTACTAAATGGATGTATGTGTTAGGAGATGAATTGGAATTTTAAGGTGGATGTATCATCTGCATATTTGATTTTGAAAGATTAGGGGATTTGACAAAATAACAGGAAAACTAAAACACAGTTTTACGTTTTGAAAATTGGTTGTCAGTAATGTAATGTGTATGCGGGTTGTATTTATTGGGCTTAAACATGCAAAATCACCGGTATAGTCCTTTAAAGTTAGTTGAATAAGCTAGTTTACAGGGGTAGCTGTCTGAGTGTTTTGGTGTATGTGTCATGACTTTCCCTCAGACCTGTGAATGCCTCTTAAACCAGAGCATAACAGGCTGTGAGGGGCTCTGCTGAGGCTTTGCTCGGGATACACAGTCATGAATATTTCATGCCTTTACTTTTACTGGTCTGTCAGAGGAGCCTGCTGGTTACCTCCCTTTGCTCCATGCAAAGTGCAGATACACCAGAGGGAGGTGTTTGACAGTTTGTTTGTATAGGGACATCATAGGGACAATCTGGTCTGTCTCAGCACGACTGTAATACAGGAAAAACAGTGGTGGCAGTACAGTGCAGAGAAGGCGTTCAAAGCGACTTGGCATGCTATTTCTTCTTCTTCTTTTCCTTTCGGCTTTCCCTTCAGGGGTCACCACAGCGAATCATCTGCCTCCATCTAACCCTATCCTCTGCCTCCTCTTCTCTCACACCAACTAACTTCATGTCCTCTTTCACTACATCCATAAATCTCCTCTTTGGTCTTCCTCTAGGCCTCCTGCCTGGCAGTTCCAACCTCAGCATCCTTCTACTGATATGTTCACTGTCCCTCCTCTGTACATGTCCAAACCATCTCAGTCTGGCCTCTTGACTTTATCTCCAAAACATCTAACATGCGCTGTCCCTCTGATGTACTCGTTCCTGATCCTATCCATCCTCGTCACTCCCAAAGAGAACCTCAGCATTTTAGTCTCTGCTACCTCTAGCTCTGCCTCCTGTCTTTTCCTCAGTGCCACTGTCTCTAAGCCATACAACATCGCTGGTCTCACCACCGTTTTGTACACCTTTCCTTTCATTCTTGCTGAGACTCTTTTGTCACACATCACACCTGACACTTTTTCACACCTGACACTTTTATGCTGTTTATTAGCAATAAAAAGGCAAATGTAAATGCTAGTCACCAAACGTGCTAACAGATGCCGTACCGACAATGGATTTATATACATCTCTGTGTGTGTGTGTATGCCTCCAGGTTTCACAGCATGTGTTTATGAAGGTGAAAGGATAGAAACATTCCACGCTGAGCTCAGTGGGACTTGAGCTGAGCTTCCCAGGCAGTTCTTGGACGTTGCTTGCTTCAAAAGAGCTGAAGTCATTTAAAAGTATGTCAGAGATGAAACAGTTGGCATGGCCTGAGGTGCCAGCATGTTCAGAACAGGTTAAGATCATACTTCCTGTCAGCACTTCTCATTGTGTTGAGTTCTTTGATTCAGATTCAGATTTAGATTTATTTGTCATATGTATGTTAACACAGGGTCAACAGTACAAT
>VXCM01002851.1:0-84288 GCA_014773175.1 Lucifuga dentata | reverse complement strand
TTTTTTCTTCCTCTGTTTTGTCTTTTGATATGTTTTCATTCATGTTTTATGAGTTTTATATTTTTTTTACTAAGTCCTGCTTTTTCTCTTCTTACCTGCTTATTTACTTTATCTACTGTTACACTCGCTATTTCATTTTATCAAATCGTTTTCTTACATAATCAAAATTATTTTTACCCTAAGTCATAAATCAGAAGTTCACTTAAATTTAAAGCCAGACTGTGAATGTCTAAATGATGTTTTCAGTATTGACGAGGAAAAAGTACGTTTACTATGTATCTTTAGTTTAGGCAGAATGTGTGTATTATGACGTAGATCAGTAAGTACAATGAGTGCGTGACATTTCTCACTGCTGATATTTTAAATTTATTAAGATGGCATTTAGTGTCTCGATTGCAAACAGAAATAAAGCGCTAAAGCAGTTTTCCATTTTTCTCTCCAACAGTTGCACAGAAGGGCAGGTGAAGTTTTCAGAGGGAAGCCTGACGGAAGATGTCATCTGTGCAAATGCATCGAGAAATCATTACTGCTTTTCTGTTATTTTACCGTCGTTACTAACTGTAATTTTGATTGTAATTAAAGGTTAGTGCTTATTTTACATCCTTCTCTTATTTATCTACTTACTGTTTAATACATCATGTTAAATATTTTTTTTCTCTTTGCTCCCCAGTGTGCTCAACAAAACAAAGATGACTAACCGACTCATTATAATACCTCCCCTGCTTTTGGCTTTCAGAAATGCAAATAAAACCAATAAAGGTAATTTGTTTCTCCTTTTACAATCTGTTTCTCTGTTGGAAAGTTAACAGACAAAGATCCTTGTCTAACATGAGGCTGTGTCTCATTAAATTTTCCAAATGTCATAATTCCTTTTTTTCTCTCTCCTTCCCAGTACAGCATCATCAGCAGGGGGAACTTTGGAATATATTCAAATAAAAATCTTTAAACTCCTTAATGTTATGATGAAAAGCTTTCAAATTTGTTTGGTGGTAAAGAAATCCAAAAGAATCATTGTGTTCATCTTTTCCAACTTTAATCAGTTTATTAATATTTATTTTTTTGCTGTTTTATTTATTTGTATTCATCTTAACTGGTATTTCATTCAATTTAACTGCAGTGTATAAGTTTCTGTAAATACTAACAGATAATAACTTTGTACCTTTAAAGCACAGATTTCTATTAACTTTAATTTCTCTGGTTTAACAAATATTTTTTAAATAAAATTTTTTTTTTTTTTTTTGTTGCTATCTGTTTTCTGTATTATTATATGATAGAGACAGAAACATCAAAAAATAACCCAAACACCCCAGATGTACTGTAGTGAAGCATCTGCATCACTGCATGGTTCTGCTGGTGTCAGGACAGCGTTACTGAGATTACCTGGTTAAACCCATCAAACCACCACCAAACTTTTACCCAGGTGCTTTGGGATGAAATGAGCTGCAGGTTTCCTTCCAAATATTAAGTTTTCTTTTGTGAGGATTGTTCTTAATGAAGTAATTGATGCATCCAGTCAGCTGTGTGTTTAATTTTGTGTGTGTTATAAGGCCATCAAAGCTGTTGGAAAACATAGCTTTTGTTTATGGTGTAGATAGGAATTGATGCTCATATTCCAATTTCTATTAAGTTTACTATTAAAATGGTATATTGTTGCCATCCAGTGGTTGGCTGGAATAAATGGTATAATTTTATTTTATTCCTTTGCCAGCAACAATAATAAAAAAAAAAGTTGAGTGGGTCTGTATTTTATTGCATCAATGATCCATTAAATTAAAATCACAGATACATGGTCTGACTGTAAAGCCACCAAGCTTCTATGTTACATGTACTGTAACATAGAAGCTTGTTTAACTCAAGGGCTTAGGTGAGAGGATTACTTGTAGTCATTGCACTGGTGTATTTATATCAGAAAGAATTTTTTAAAAAGTTAAAGAAAAATGGTTGAACTTTCTGGCAGAAAAAAAAAAAAAAANAAAAAAAAAAAAAAAAACTCTATGTTTGGAGGCAAAGGTATTGAAACCAAAATCTAATCCTAACATCATGGTTTGGTGCTGTTTTGCTGCCTCAGGACCTGGCTGCTTAAAGCTACTGAGAGAAAAATTAATCCAAAATTGTATCCAGAAATTATACCAGAGACATCAGGGCAACAGTCATGGAAGTAACAAGACAAGGACCCAAAACAGAAGTTAATTTAATAATGCATAAATTTGTGTTATGGAGTGGCTACATTAAGACCAACCCAGCCCACCATAGATGCTGTGGCAATGACACAGAGAGGGCCGTTCAAGCAATAAATCCTAGAAATATTGATTTAAGTGTGAGAGTTTTGAGGGGACGATGTAGAATAATGTAGATTTTTAATCAATTTAAATGTAACGTTAAGTTTAAATGCACAAATGCACCAAATTGCTTTAACTAACTTTGAATTTCTGTATCACATATATTATTGTGGTAATAATATGGCAGTATTAAACACCCTAGTTAAATCCAAGTCATTTATGTTTAAGTTAGGTCGCCCATTTGAATTAAATTAGACTGAAATTTGGCTAATCCAGATTAGCCATTGTGATATCAAAACACAAGGAAAACAATGTCCCATTTTATTTTATAACTTTTTGCTTACAATGCTAATTTGGACACTTAAAGTGGTTTTAAATGTGCAATATGAAAATGCTTCACTTTAACTGATTAGTTGTGGTAATTAATGCATTTGAACTAAGGCTTTGTTAGCTGAAGCTTTAGCAGCATAAAATTCGGCGGCATGCTCGCGGCGTCTGTTAATTCTTTGCGGTGGCGGGAGAAGCGCCATTAGCCTGGATGAGCTAGCTCGACTATTTCCCAGGTCTGTAGTTTAAATACCGACCGGGCACCAAACAGAAAGGGTGAGTTTTCAGCCGCTTCGTTTTCAGTCGTATTTTCTCTGTTTTTGCTGAGTGTTTACGATTAAAGTTAGCGGGAATTTGTTTTCAGTTGTTTAACTAAATATGTTTATGCAACCAAATATTGCGCTTGGTATGGTTTCGCTACGCTGTGTTTAATTTATCTTGCGAAGTCGCAGATATAGCGCAAAGCGGCGCAAGCTAGGCTAACCTTTGGTAGAAAGTTTGAGACGATCGTTTTATTTGCTCTTACAAGTTAAAATATGGTTTGTCAGATAACGTTAACTCGTTAACTTATGCAACGTTTAAACAAGATATTTTATCGTGTTTGTGTTTCTTTTAACTTTTGGCCGTTTTCGGGGAAATGCTTACTCGAACGCTACTTCGCTGTGAAATAAAAGTTACTGGTTTTGTTGTCAAACTCGTTTTCTTATAAGTGCATCCATCCAGCCAGTTTTTTTTAATGTAAAAACTTTGTGTAGTTACACAATATGCTTCATTTCGGTTAGCGGCTGATGCTAACAGAATAGTTCGCGATTCTTTATATCCACTGTTTGTGATATACTTTATTTCCCAGTCACGGTCCCTTCTAACATGATTTTAAAATCCAACACATGGCTTTTCTGCAGCCAATGTCGCACGTTGGCTACAGAACGTGTTTAACCTGATCATAACAGCAGATCTGAGATCATATATTCAACATTTTGGTCACGTGTGTAGATGGTACTTAATCTGATCCAGTATCAGTTTCCGGTTGAAATTTCCTTTGTGTTGTCGTATCTGCTCAGAATGCACGGTTTCTATTGGTCAGAGTGGGAGACACTCCTCTCTGATTGGTGTAAAGACAGTTAAAGCCAGGCTACGCTGTGATGCATTCACGTGAATCGTAAATCGATTGATAAGAGTCAGGAATTGATATAGCCAGTGAGTTTTTTTCATTATTGATTTATTGTAGGTTATTTTTCCAATTAATTTGTGACAAATGCCCTTCATAAATTCTCATAATCCAAAGAGCAAAGAGATGTATTTAAATGTCCTATTTTGTCTTAACAAAAAACTGATTGGAAAAGATCACAGGTCATTATGAATATCATTTATTAGAAATTAACACATGAATACACTTGACTATTTTTGTGCCTTCATGGTGACTTCAGGAAGTTAAACAAATCAGAGTTTACTACCAAACCACAACTGCCAGCTTTTCACCAGCAGTTTAGATGAACGCTGCTTTCATTTTGGAAGTTCTTATGTTATATTTTCCCACATGATGTGAATGCAGCATGTTTGCGGGGGAAAACCTTCCAAGAGAGAATGTGTATAGAGTAAGTGTGGTTCTTATCAGCCCATATTAGATGTCTTTTGGTAATTTATATCAAAATAAACAATATTTTAATGTAACTAAACTTTTTTGGAAAAGTTCTTGTTTGGAAAAAAAACACTAGTTAAAGTTGCTGGAATATAAATACAGTCGACAAAGTCTATAACCTGTTAATAAACAAATGTAGGGGTAACAGTGTTGTGTGTGTAGCTGTTAAATATGTTGTCATGTCAAACGATGAAATTATTTAGATTTCAGGAATGAGATTTCTGTTTACAACTAACCTGATTTGTTGCTAAGTTGATTGAGTCTTCTAAATTAAAATGTGTGTGCGTGTGTGTGTATAAATATATATGTGCATGTTGTTTGTGTAGGTGGGAGATGGCAGCAAATGTCGTCCTGCCTGTGGGCCAGACATACAATCGCTATGAGCTGCTAGCTTGGCTCAATGAAACTCTACAGACAGGCTTTACCAAGGTGGAGCAGGTATCCACAGGTACATACCTGTGTGTGTGTGTGTGTGTGTCAGTCAGTCAGCGTAGAGCAGTATGTGCATGATTGGATAATTGATTAAAGAGGTGTTCACTAAACAATTAACCAATGGATTAAACAAAATTAAGCAATAAAGAAAAAAATCATAAGTTGGTGGTATTAACATGAGATATATTACAACAAATTTGAACTTATACCCGCACAGTTTAGCTCATTTAACTGCTGAACAAAGTTTCAAAGAATTTATTAATATGGTAGTATTTGTACGCATGAAATGTTCTGTAATCAGTGTCCACCGTGCATGTAGAAATTATTTTTGCTGGTGTGCATATGAATATCTTTTTAGGTGCAGCATACTGCCAGTTGATGGACTGGTTGTTTCCCAGGTCACTGGAGTTATCCAGGGTTCGATTCCAAAGCACAGACCAGGTGGACATCATCCACAACTACAGTTTACTGCAGGCTGCTTTCAGAAAAGTGGGAGTGTCCCGAGTGAGTGCTGTCAAAGTGTCCTCTGGTTCTAAGAACATTAAGATAAACATGCTTCTTTGTTAAGGATCAAAAGTTCTCTTAAAGTTACATATGAGTATCAGTAATAGACATGATGTATGAGAAATTGTCTAATATTGGTGTCAGCTTTGATGTCTGTAAAGTTTCTGTCAGCTACAACCTCTCAGAAATGTTTTCACTGTTTTACCCACATATTACTCCCAGTCCAATAGTTGTTAAATTATAAAATTACCAAGTTAATTTTATTGCTTTATTGCACTTTCATATTAAAGAGAAATGTGACAGAATATTAGAAGCGTTCCCAGTGCTATTCATTTCTTGAGAATCTTGTCTGATTTTGGTGAAAAATATTTTCTGATGCGTTAATATTTTTATGAGCTTTAAACATCAAATCAAAGTTTACTTCCTTCACATCAGAGACGGCTTCAGAGTTATCGCCTTAATGCACCTCTGTTCTTTGTGCAGCAAATCCCCGTTGAGGCGCTGATGAGGAGGAACTCTGTGGTGTCTCTGACCTTCCTGCAGTGGTTTAAGCTCTTCTTTGACGAGAACAACAGCAGCAGGGAGTACCATGCCTTAGAGGCCAGAGGAGGACAGAGCATGGTTCCTGCTAACTCAGGTGGGGTGTATGTGTGTGTGTGTGTGTGTGTGTGTGTGTGTGCGCGCGTCACAAGTTAAAGGACCATACCATCCATTTTGCATGTTTGAGCCTAATGTATTCAGTTTTCATACATGTTACGTTACTGACAATCATTTCTCAAAGGATAAAACCGTATTTCAGCTTTCCTGATATTTTGCAAACTCTCTTAATCTTTCAAAATCAAATATTCAGTGATACACCCACCTTAAAAATCCATGTTTCTCCTGCTAATAGTTACACAGCCTTATGAAGTCACGGTCCTTTAAATTTTTCCATAAACGTAGGTCTTCTTTTGGGACTGTATTCCCCGGTGGAGGCATACATTCACTCCACACTTTTTATTGTGCTTAAACACTAAAATTACGTAACTTCTAAAAAAAAAAACCTGAATTCATGTCCTGTTGTATTGAGTACAAGTATCAACAAGTTGATTTTAATAGCAGAATGAACTGAAATCAATGGAGGTGTGGAAGGTAGGAAAAACATTTTTAATTCACCATTCCAGGAGTACGCTTTGGGAAATGATTGTCAGTAACGTAACATGTATGAAAACTGAATATGTTTGACTCAGACATACAAAATGGTCGGTATGGTCCTTTAAATCACACAAACGTTACATAAATGTCCCACAAGCAAACGTGGATGTAAGTGAGCTCATTGTCTTGTGTTTTTTTTATTTTTTTCTTTCTTTCTTTGCAGGTAGCGATTCCTCCAACAGTCTTCGTCAGAAACTGGAAATCATTCTGAAGATGGAGAGCAAAACGACAGAAAGCAAAGAGAAAGCGAGGGAGCATTTGAATAGGAATGGAGAAGTCATAGTGTTGACATCTGACGAGGAGGGCGATGTGGTGGAGGTGATGACGGAGCCGAAAGCAGAGAAGAAGCACGAGATGGAGACCATGAAAGAAGAACCTCAGCAGGTGGAGGAGAAAAAGGAGGCAGAGGACGAAAGAGGAGCAGCTAAGATGGAAATGTCAGAGGGGAGTTTCAGCTGCAGCGACACTTTGTCTCATTTTATCAGAAGATACTTCTGTGCTAACATGGACACAAAGTCAAACTCCCACGTTTCAGGTCCTTCAGTTTCTGCCATCTTGGGTCCGAACCACCCTGCGGACATCGTGGTCGCCTGTTCTCACATGCCATACTGCCTCTACCTGTACATGCAGGTAGAGTTGGGTGGAGGTCAGAACACGAGTGTTATTTTGATTGGCTACTTTAACCCAAACTCAGGGCTGGAGGTGGTGCGAGTGCTGGACACGCTGCAGATGAGTGTGGACACTGGTGATGGAGATCCAGACGCCACAGAGAAAATGAACTGTGACACACAGATCACAGATGCAGACATCCTGATTGAGACGCTGAAGAAATGTGGACTTCCTCTGGTCAACCTTGCTGCGTTTTACTGTGATTCTCCTCGCCAGGCGGCCAGCAGGGAGTTTGTATCTCAGCTTCAGGCTTTCAGCCCTTGGTTGGTGTCACTCTGTGGCCTTACTGGACTTGCTGGAAGAGTTCTCCAGGCCGGACTCGCAGCCTCCTTTAGTCATGTGATCGACCTAATTAGAGACATCCACCATCACTGCTCCTCCTGCTCTGCCGTGAAGGTGAAAGACTTTTTCGCTGCGTCTTATGACCCTTCCCTTCCTGTCTCCACACAGTGTTTATTCATTATCCAGACAGTGCAGAAGATGGCCAGCAGCTGGGGCGACTTGGTGGAGTATTTCAAGTCTCTGTGCCGAGCTGACGACATCGACCGCATTACAGCTCAATTGATGGATCCCAAAGTGAAACTCCACTTCCTTTTCTTGAGTCACACTCTGGAGCCCATCCGTGTTCTCCAGGAAGTGCAGCAGAGCGGCATGACCGACATGGCCGGAGAGCTCCAGCTGACCTCCGTGCTGGCTGACTCCTACGCCACCAGCCTCCTCCGGCCTCCTATCGCTAAGCGCTTTCTCAGGAAGCGAGACCTGATTCTCCTCAGCAATGACGAGGAGCTGCTACCTGCTTCAGAGATGGAAGTCGGCTCCAGTGCACGGATCTTGTTGTTGTCCAGCTCAGATATGGAATTGGGACATGAGGAACGGCTGGACTTCCTGAAGGGCGTCGTGGTTTTCTATAAAGCAGCACTAGAGAGTTTAGCAAAGAGTGTTCCTGAGCAGCTTGGAAACACGTCGATGAGGGATATCGCCACAATGCTGAAACGGCCCGACAACACAAGTGTAAGATAATTATTTATTTTATACTGACTGAGTTTGAAAGTTATACTCCATCCAAAATCTTTTCAGCATCAAACCCTTCACTCTGTAGGCTTGAAGACGTCTGACTGAAGTTTGCACCATTAAAAAGTATGAAGAAAATCCTGTATGCAAACAATCAAAGTCACATAGTTTAAACATGCAGCTCTGACTGAGCTCGAAGTTTCAACACATGCAGCATATATATATATATATATATATATATATATATATATATATATATATATATAGTATAAAAAGTGATATATTGGTGAAACAGTCAGAACAGATGGAGCTGAGTGGATTATGCTACAGGATTCACTTACATTAGATTTTCTCCTCTCTGATTACTTTGTTATAGAATCAGCCACTACCGACATCACATTGCAGGATTTCAAAATCAGTTTCTACACCTTTATTTCAGTTACTGCTTTTAATTTTTTGTCTGTTATTGTGCCAAGTTTTGCTCTGTGTAAATTTAAATGGCTTATTTTGTCTGATGGTATGAAATAAGATCTTGGGGAAGTTTCTTTTATCAATATACTGTCTGTGTACAATGTGTAGCAATTTGGCCTTAGCTTGAAATGTAATGCGTAATCTATTGTGTGTATCGTACTCCTGCTGATCTAATCGTTATTTGGTTTCTGTCTTTTCCTCTCAGTTCAATAAGTTCTACACACAGGTGCTGCAGAAGTTGGGTGTGCAGCTGGGTGTGTGTGCGGCCGGCTCTGCAGAGACACGGAGGCTGACGGACGAGTACCTGCAGTGGGTTCAGACATTACGAGATGAGCAGAAAAGAGGACGAGGAGGAGCTCGCTGCTGGGCAAAGGTACAGTGACAAGACAGCCTGAAGAGTTTAGAGACGGAGGCTTCTGGTCACTGGAATGAATCTCTGTGAAACTCAATGAGTAAGATTCTATTTTTAGAGTGTTTTCTGATCTGTAGATCGTTTGCTCTGGTCTGAATCAGAGACTGAATTGTTATAATGCTGCATTTGCAGTTTGGTTTGGTTCAGGTTTACACAGAAAAAAAATCCAATCAAACCAAAATATATCAGCAAAAGTCACGTGATAACACTCTCTCTTTGCTCATTGGTCAGAAATGTCTGAGGGTGGAGAAAGAAACTCCAAACAGGAAGTAGTTTCTATGGTGTCAAAGTAAATCAGATGAATAAAGATGAATGTGGATCCTTTCCTAGTCATAGCATCATTTGATCCATAAAGAACAAAACTATGACAGCAGAATCTGAATCTGACTTCAAGACAACGTGTGGAAAACCACATGCTGCTTCACATGATGTGAAGAAGACATGCTGCCTTGACATGTTCATCTGAACATGTGTTAGCTAAGATTGATGTATTTCCACCTTTAACAGTCAGGTTAGATTTAATCATCAAAAGCGGAGTTTATTAACATTAATCATGCACAACTAGCATGTCTGCTGCTAATCAATCAATACATCAGTATATTGATCTGTAGTTGGTGTGAAGTAGTGTGGATCATGTTCAGACCAGAAACAAACCGCTCCACATTTCGTTTGGGCAGACTGACGGTAGTTGTGAGAAGTTGGTCACTGTGACTTCATTAAACACGGGACACATTTTGTTTTCACACAAATGTATCTGATGATGATGAAGATATTCTAACAGCAGTTTTGTCTGTGCAGAGGCTACGCTGCATGAGACCAGACTCTGTGCTGCGTGGACTCTTCGTCACCCTCCTGGCCCTGCCGAGCTCTCTGAACAGGTCGCAGGTGTTTGCTAAGGTAAAGCTGCTCAGGAAGCTGCGTGATTAATGAAATTACACAAAGAACATTCAGAACTGACACAAAACTGTCCAGCTTGTGTTTTTGTGAGGTTTTGGGGTAAAAGTTCCCCTTTTAAGTTACAAGTCAATGCATCTACGCATCTTCCTTTCCTCAACCAAAGCTTCATCAGAATCTTCATCAGTGAACGAGGAAGTGAAAATTCCTCTGGTTAGCTGTTGTTGATGTTGACATAAAGAGATTTACAGCACATGTGTTTGTATTTGCTCTGTCTTAAGGTGTCTCCCAGCAGCTGTGAGGCTATTTCAGACTGGACAGGGTGTCCCAAAGCTCCGGCCCGACAGGAAGTGGGCAGTAAGGCGGGTAGACATCACATCCACAGACAAAAAACGCCTGTTTACCTGCATTATTATGACAAGAAAGACGAGCAGACGGAGGAAAGCTCTACGGAGGATGATGAGGATTTTGAAGGTAACGCCGGTCGAGTGATTCCTCCTTCATGGTACAAGATGGATAAGTCCGACTACACGGACAACTCCTCTGGTAAGATCCACGCTCAGGTCTGCACAGGGCTTATGGACAGAAATTTCACTTTATAAGTACCTTTTTCTACATGATGCATGCTTTTATTTTCTATTAGCTTCTTTGATACACCATTAATTTAACAAGCAATTTTTTTTTTGTCAAATTATTATAGAAAAATTTCATTAAAACCCTCTAAAATGTTTTAACAGGCCTCGTTTAACTTTCCCATCATAGGAATCAGAAGCTTAGCAACTTTTAACCCTCTGCAGTCTGAAGCCACTTTTCACACATTGTTTGCTGATTTTTTGGAGACTTTCTTTTACTTTCTAGAATCTTATAGAAAAGTAGAAAATTGACAACTTTTTAGATTTTAGATTTTTTTTTTTTTTTTTTNTTTTTTTTTTTTTTTTTTTGCTAAATTCTTTTAGCTCTGAATTTTTTTTGATTTTTAAATGGAGAAAATTCTTGAAAAATTGATTTGAGACTCCAGAGGATTAAACGATGTGTGAAAACACCAGAACAGAAGCTCAACTGGTATTTCTGTACGTCACTCAATACATCTACGTGCATATTATACTCAGATGTTTTTTCTGTATGGCAATAATGGCAAAAATGCCAGTAAAACTTGTACATGGATGGAATTATTCAGATTCTGTGCTTCAGTAGATACACGACACATATGAGGAGAGATTATAACGTTTACATGCCTGAATAAATTAATTTACACTTGCATAATCTAGGTAACTTTACTCCGATTTATGCATGTTTAAATCCAATTATGGTATTTACATGACTTATGGGGAAAAAAGTTGTCTTAATCTGAGTATAATCTTAGTTTGTTGTTGTTTTTTTTTTTTTTTTNTTTTTTTTTTTTTTTTTAACCTGTAGTTTTTGAGGAGAAGTTCGCTGCTAGTTCACCTAATCCCTCATCCAGATTCCTCCTGGTAGTCCAGGGATTAAACTGGCGACCTTCTGGTCACGAGCTCGCTTAATGTGCATATAGCTGTTATGTCTCTGCACCAATTTTTCCAGAATAATATTGTGTTTAACGACACTGATGAGTAATAAAATTAAATTTTTATTTTTCTCAGATGTGGTCGACGTCACAGAAGAAAGGAAGACGTCTCAGAGCATCAGACAAGCCAAACCAGAATGTAAGAAACCTGCTCTTTGTGATTAATGTACACCGGCATCACCTAGTGAAGCAGTCTGAGACCAGAAAAGTAGCCACAGATACTATATCCGCTTAATATAATATCATATAAAACTTTAAATTATTGATTAATGCTCACAATATTATGCTTAGGCTGTTGGGGGTAATTCATAAAACATAGTGGCAGATTTGTGTCAATAAGGGCAAATAGAATCACAAGCTTTTTGTCTCTTCATAAACTCTTTTTCTTGCATCTTTAGCATTTGCCTTGATAGAGATGTTACTGTGGTATTTACGTATAGTTGTAAACTAACGAAAAACGCCGTAACAAATCTGTTTCAGTCTGACAATAAATTTCAGCGGTATGAAATCTGGGTGATGTTTGTCTCTTGAGTTACTGATCAAGTTTATTTAAATGGAGAGTTTGGATCTGATCTCATACTTTTTAGTGACACAAAAGCAACAGTTTTAAGAATTTACTGTCTATCACTTAAAAGACCATACCAGCCATTTTGCATGCTTGAGCCTAATATGTTAAATTTTCAAACACGTAACGTTACTGCAAAATAGCTCCTTTAACGATTTAATCACTTACTCCCTCAGCCCTAATAGATTATATAATTATGTTCAGCTCCATTAGCAATGAACTGAATCTGAGCCTTTACACATGTATGAACCATTAATCTGGATTAAAAATGCAGAAGATTCAGTGTCTTATTGACAGTTTTATTTTTTTTTTTCTTTTGCAGTTTATAGCGCTCAGCACCCAGATTCTATATGCATTCTGGACAGTGATGAAGATGACTTTGATGTTCTGACAGTCACATCATGCAGCTCAACAGGATTACTGGTAAAAAAAAATTCTAATGCATGAGTAATTGTAATATGTGTAGAACAGGAGGCCAGATTAAAAAAAAAAACAAAAAAAAAAACCCTCTTATTTAAATGAAAACAGGACATGAAGGGGGAGCTGGTGTGGGGTCAGGTGGAGGGCTTCCCTCTCTGGCCTGGCATCATCAGACCCTGTGCGGGACAGACGCAGCTTCCAGGCAGGAGGACGGTGGAGTGGTACGGCCAGGGACTCTGCTCTCAGGTGAGACGGACGACACAAACACACCTGATGAACGGAAGCAGAAGCTGCATAGATATGTCGTGTTTGTGACCTACACTGAGAAGGTTTTTCTTTAAAGGACCATACCGTCCATTTTGCATGTTTGAGCCTAATATATTCAATTTTCATACATGTTACGTTACTGACAATCATTTCCCAAAGGATAAAACCGTACTTCAGCTTTCCTGATATTTTGCTAAATCTCTTAATCTTTCAAAATCAAATATTCAAGTGATACACCCACCTTAAAAATCCATGTTTCTCCTGCTAATAGTTACACAGCCTTATGAAGTCACGGTCCTTTAAATTTTTCCATAAACGCAGGTCTTCTTTTGGGACTATATTCCCCGGTGGAGGCATACATTCACTCCACGCTTTTTATTGAGCTTAAACACTAAAATTACATAACTTCTAAAAAAACCTGAATACACGTCTTGTTGGTGATGATGGATTACCTATCCCAAGAACGTTTACAGTATCAACAAGTTGATTTTAATAGCAGAATGAACTGAAACCAATGGAGGTCTGGAAGGTAGGAAAAACATTTTTAATTCACCATTCCAGTAGTATGCTTTGGGAAATGATTGTCAGTAACGTTACGTGTATGAAAATTGAATATATTAGGCTCAAACATGCAAAATGGCTGATATGATCCTTTAAGTCCTGTTTCTTTTTAAGCAGGACAACAGATTTGTTTTTTATTTTATTTAACCTTTATTTAACCTCATTGAGATTAAAATAGCTCTTTTTTAAGGGCGTCCTGGCCAAAGATATGCAGCAATGACATAAAAAGTTACAGACAAATAACATAAAACGTAAAATAAAATGATTGCAGCACAAAAATTGTTTATACCCTGTAATTTGATGAAGTGTTAACATTCAAACTTTCAGCAGAAATAATTTCCCGAAAACACCCCTGAACATTCCTCATGACACTGACATTTTAACGATGACACATTAAGATCCTGCAGCAAACCTTTAAATCTGTCATCAGAAACCAAAGTCTGTAATTTTAAAACTTTTAGCAGAAAGTTCCATGTATGAGGAGCTGCAAACATAAAAGCTCCGTTCGTGTTCTGGGTACCACCAAAAAAAAAAAAAAAANCAAAAAAAAAAAAAAAAGTCCTGTGAGCGAAGAGGAAAGTTAGTTGCTGCTTTCGGATTGATGCATCTACATAAACAGGAGGAAACTAACCCGAGAACGGTTTTCTCAACAGCTCGCTCATGTTGTCTCGTTCTTCTTCTCTCTTTGCTGCGGTTGCAGATCAGCTTGCAGGTTCTCCAGCCATTCGCTCACTTTGCCCAGTGTTTCTGCCCAAACTCGTTTGCCACCCTCATCACCTACAAAGACGCCATCTTCTTGTCCCTGCAGGTACGTGTGTGTCTGTATTTTTTAACAAACATTGGGGTCCAAAAGTCTGAGACCACATGTAAAATCTGTGATGTTTTCCATGTAAATGTGGAAATGATCAGAAAGTCTGACATCACAGGAAGCTCTTTGGAACATGGTCACATCATGCCGGGATAACTTGGCTCATCAGGTTTTTACAAACTTATGGAGTCCATGTAGCTGGAGTGATGCTGTCATTAAAGCTAAAGATACTAAGATATTCTGACGTTCATGGACATTTTTCAAACACTCAACTTTTCACTGTAATTGGTAAGATGATATCATTTGGAATGAAAAATCTTGGATGAAATTTAAAAAAAATGCAAAATAAAAGCTTTTTCATGGTGGTCTCAGACTTCTGGACCCCATTGTATATAAACAACAAGTTAAAAGGAGGCATCACATAGACTCACTAATTGTGTGTGTGTGTGTGTGTGTGTCAGGATGCAGCTGCTCGTTGTAAGAAACAGTTTTCTGTGGACAGAGAGTTGCTCCTGAAGCAGATGTTGGACTGGGCCTTCGGCGGCTTCCAGCCCATGGGACCGGACGGATTCAAACCAAAACCCTCTGCTAACGGTACGGAATCGTTTTCCCTCCCTGCAAGACTTTTTCTTTTTTTTTTTTTTTTTTTTTTGAAATATCAGCAGGAAGAGTTTGATTTTATTACCAGCAGCTTCATGTCTTTAACCATTAAGGTGCTGAAACTGCAGGCGACATCACTTCTACACGTAAAACCGAACATGTAAACATTTACCATGTTCATGTTGACAGTAGACTTCAGCATATACATTAGACCTCCTTTAAAAGCTCAAACTCTCCTCTTTTCAATAGAATTTACCACAAATGGAAGCATCTCACTTTACAGCAGTGTGAGTTGTGGTCGTTAGAAGTTTATGAAGCCAGAACAAAACATTGCTTTACAAAACACAGTCTGAAGATTTAATCAAGCCCACATATGCTATAATCAAATGAGAATAACATGCAATAAAAAGCTGACAAGCTCCTCCTTTTATTTTTTTGCACCGTTTCATTTGACCATTGAAGGACCATAACTAGCCATTTTGCATGTTTGAGCCTATATACTGTTCCAGTAGTATGCTTTGGGAAATGATTGTCAGTAATGTTACATGTATGAAAATTGAATATATTAGGCTCAAACATGCAAAATGGGTGGTATGGTCCTTTAATGTTTAGTATTGTTGAAATCAGTTCATACAGCACATAAAAATTCAGATTATTTGCTTTATAATGACACACGGACACGTGACGGTTATTTAGCATCTTTAAATAATAAACAGGTAAAAATTGGCAGGTATACAAAGATGAAAATGCTCAGAATTTCAGAGATGCTTAAGAGCCTAAAGCAAAGCAGAGTCAGAATAAATAAAAGTGTGTGAACAGTGTTTTCTGTTTAAAAAGGAAAAACTCAGCAACACTTTCTCATGACGTGTCATTTGGATGTAATCAAACCTGTGGAAATGTTCAGCTTTAGTACAGCTACATTGTTTTTTTTATCTTTATCTCTTTGAACAGACTTGCCTTGGCTACTATTTGAGAGAGGAAAAAAATAAGAAGTTTGGGTTTTGCACCAGCAAAGATGGAAAAGGTCTGACTGTGACATGATTCTGATTGTCCTGTGTCCAGGTGTTCCCGTAACGTTGAAAAGGCCAAAGGTGAAGACGCAGCTCTTCCAGAAATCCACCTCTGCTCCGTGCTCGAGTAGCGTCATGTATGAGCTGAAAAATGTGTCCATCTCTCTGAAGAAATTACCAGATAACATCGTAGAAATGTCCTGCAACAGCCTGGAGACGGGGGGGAAAATGAAAGGAAGACAAGGAGGCGGACAAGGAAAAGGCGACTGGGAAGAAGCCGCCTTCTCCCCAGTCGCCTTTGTGGAGAAAAGAGGAGGAGGAGGATGGCAGAAAATGAAAGGAAGGGGGAGGGGGAGGGGAAGGAAAAAAAGCAGCCTGTTTTGTGGATTCGATGACGATCCGTCACCAGACTATCTGCCGCAGAGGAAGCGGGAGTACACCAGAGTCTACAATAAAGTCAAAGAGTCAACCAGCGTTTACACACAACCCAACCAGAAACAAAGAGGTACCGTGTCAAATAACCAGGTCAGACTTTTCATCTACCAGGAAAGACTCAAACCGCCTTCAAACTAAACTATATGAAAATACAACATGAGAAATTACAAAACAGAGCAGGATTTTTGGATTTGGGCCATAAGGGGCCATACGTAAGTCTTGGTTTATGCTTAATGCAGACATAGACACAGCAGTGGGCGCATGGAAAATGCGGAGGGATTGTGGGTAAAACATTTGGCGGTGGAGGCGGATCGGAGAGTCGCTTGTGAGGTCATGCAATGCTTGGATTTTGAAATGATGCGTGCATTGTTTGTGTGACTTCGTCGATGATTGGCCAAGCGAAGCGGTGCAGAGGAAAAGGAAGTACAAAGCAGAAGATCTAAACGACAAAAAGTTCTTAACAGAAATTCCATCTCTTAATCAACAACAGCTCACTTTTCACTGCCTCCATTTCTTAAATTTATTTATTTATCTATTTATTCTGGGGGTAATTGAACCAGAAACTACTTCTGTTTCCGCTTGGTTTGTTTTTGTGTTCAGGGAGTTTAAAAGACTATACCATCCATTTTACATGTTTGAGCCTAATATATTTAATTTTCATACATGTTACGTTACTGACAATCATTTCCCAAAGGATAAAACCGTATTTCAGCTTTCCTGATATTTTGCTAAATCTCTTAATCTTTCAAAATCAAATATTCAAGTGATACACCCACCTTAAAAATCCATGTTTCTCCTGCTAATAGTTACACAGCCTTATGAAGTCACGGTCCTTTAAATTTTTCCATAAACGCAGGTCTTCTTTTGGGACTATATTCCCCGGTGGAGGCATACATTCACTCCACGCTTTTTATTGAGCTTAAACACTAAAATTACATAACTTCTAAAAAAACCTGAATACACGTCTTGTTGGTGATGATGGATTACCTATCCCAAGAACGTTTACAGTATCAACAAGTTGATTTTAATAGCAGAATGAACTGAAACCAATGGAGGTCTGGAAGGTAGGAAAAACATTTTTAATTCACCGTTCCAACAGTATGCTTTGGGAAATGATTGTCAGTAACATTACGTGTATGAAACTTGAATATATTAGACTAAAACATGCAAATTGGGTGGTATGGTCCTTTAATAGTGGCTTTGTCCTACAGTGCTACCAAAACTCCCAGAGGTGAAGTGCATGTCTGTCATTTGAAGCCATCATGAAAGCGTGAGAACCAGGACTTACGGACTGTTTGTTTTGTATCCACGTTAAGCATAAACCAGGCTTAAAATGCCCTGTTTTCCCTCAGTGTGCACAGCAGCGCTGCTACATGGGAGAGTAGAAATGGGTCAACATTTTTGGGTTTTTTTTTTTTTTTTTTGCACATTGAAGCATTGCAAAGCTTTCAAAATAAACCCTAAATGAAAATAAGAACATGGACAATATATGTTTAAAAAAAAAATTATTTTAGAGTTGATTATTGAGAAGTATTAAGTTCGTTTCTGATCAAAGATTTTTAATGAATGTTTTATTTTCTTGCAGATGACACCATTCGTAGGATCATGGACAACAAATTGGACATTGAAGGTTGTATGGCGTGTTTTGTTTTGTCTGATGTTTATGACAAATTTTTCTTTGCTCTGTTGGTGCTGAATTCTGCAGCATCTTGTTGTTTCATTCACTGACTCACTGATTGTGATATTTCCAGGAAAATTTACAGTACATCAAATCTTACTGCAGTTAAAGTCATTAATTCTAATTCCACAGAGTATAGTCAAAATACTATATTTACATGAGTCATGCTTTATGTGTTTTAAATTTTCTGTGTGAATGTAAAAACAGCTGCTCACTTACTCTTTTTCCTTACTCTTTGTGCTTTTCTGTTTTATATCTGCAGGATTCTGCTTGTGTTGCGGAACTGAGGAGGTTGAAATATTCCATCCTCTGTTTGAAGGCAGCCTGTGCTTTAAGTGCAAAGTAAGAAAATAAGAACTTTCCTGATGTTTTCTGGTGTCTGAGATGTGTGAATACGTAAGAGTTACTCTGCTGAAATTTAGAAAAAAAAAGATGAATAAAATATTACACTTCTTTCATTTCTCACTTCAGCCATAAATTTTCTTATCTGCTCTCTAAAAGTTCTCTTAAAGGACAATACCAGTGATTTTGCACTTTTGAGCCCTTTAGATACTACCAATGTAGGCATTCCGTTACTGCCAATCATTTTCCAAAACATACATTTTAGAATTGTTTTTCCTACCTTCCAGAATGCCATTGGTTTCAGTTCATTTCAATACACGCATAAGTCAATTTGTACAGATTTCAAGGCCCATACTGGCCGTTTTGGATGTTTGAGCCTCATATATTCAGTTTTCATACATGTAATGTTACTGACAATCATTTCCCAAAGCATNTTTGAGCCTCATATATTCAGTTTTCATACATGTAATGTTACTGACAATCATTTCCCAAAGCATACTATTAGAACAGTGAATTAAAAATGTTTTTCCTACCTTTGAAACGTTCTTGGGATAGGTAATTCATCATCACCAACAAGACGTGTATTCAGGTTTGTTTAGAAGTTATGTAATTTTAGTGTTTAAGCGCAATAAAAAGTGTGGAGTGAATGCATGCCTCCACCGGGGAATATAGTCCCAAAAGAAGACCTGCGTTTGTGGAAAAACTTAAAGGACCGTGACTTCATAAGGCTGTGTAACTATTAGCAGGAGAATCATGGATTTTTAAGGTGGGTGTATCACCTGAATATTTGAGTTTGAAAGATTAAGAGATTTTGCAAAATATCAGGAAAGCTGAAATACGGTTTTATCCTTTGAGAAATGATTGTCAGTAATGCAACACGTATGAAAATCGAATATATTAGGCTCAAACATGCATAATTGGTAGTATGGTCCTTTAAAATATGCTAGACATAAGTAATCAATCGCAGTGAATATGATGTTTATTAAATTTTTTTGTCAGAGTTACTTAATTTATCCGATCTAACGTGTAGCTGCACGGAAGAAAATGTATTTCTCTGCCAGAAAGTATAGTCACAGGAAAAGACAGCTTTTAACTGTAATTAAAAGTGTTAGCAGGTGAAACATTGAGTTTTAAGTTTTCATTTTGCACCTGAACATTTTATTTTGAAAGATTAGTGGATTTACAAAATAACATAAAAACTAAGATAGAGTATTACAGGTTTGCAGTAATGTAACATGTATGCTGACAGTATTTATTGGGCTTAAACATGCAAAATCACCAGCATGGCCCTTTAAGGCTGCTTCTGTCCTTGTTTGTGTTCCTGCAGGTTAACTTCACAGAAACTCTGTATCGTTATGATGAAGATGGATATCAGTCGTACTGCACCATCTGCTGCTACGGCCTGGAAGTCATCCTGTGTGGCAACGACAGCTGCTGCAGGTCCGTCTGTCCGCTCCGTCCCACTGCTGTTTAGTGTCAACTTTTCAAACTGTTGGACTGGAAGGTGATGATGTTTGTTGATCACCTGATGCTTTAAAGGACCATACCACCCATTTTGCATGTTTGAGCCTACTATATTCAGTTTTCATACATGTTACGTTACTGAAAATCATTTCCCAAAGGATAAAACTATATTTCAGCTTTCCTGATATTTTGCAAAATCTCTTAATCTTTCAAAATCAAATATTCAAGTGATACACCCACCTTAAAAATCCATGTTTCTCCTGCTAATAGTTACACAGCCTTATGAAGTCACGGTCCTTTAAATTTTTCCATAAACGCAGGTCTTCTTTTGGGACTATATTCCCCGGTGGAGGCATACATTCACTCCACGCTTTTTATTGAGCTTAAACACTAAAATTACATAACTTCTAAAAAAACCTGAATACACGTCTTGTTGGTGATGATGGATTACCTATCCCAAGAACGTTTACAGTATCAACAAGTTGATTTTAATAGCAGAATGAACTGAAACCAATGGAGGTCTGGAAGGCAGGAAAAACATTTTTAATTCACCGTTCCAGTAGTATGCTTTGGGAAATGATTGTCAGTAACGTTACATGTATGAAAATTGAATATATTAGGCTCAAACATGCAAAATGGATGGTATGGTCCTTTAAAGCTGAAGTGTAAACTCCATGTCAAACCCAGACATGTTGAAGTTCAGAACAGATTAATTTTAGTTGTGCGTGTTTGTTTGTTTTTGTTTTTTTTATAATATCAATCCGATGTTAATCGTCTAAACGGAGAAAATGGAATTCTACTCTTCGTTGAATTACTGTGATTTCCACTTGATTCTAAACAGGAATAATGAGGCACTGTTTCACTTTCAAATTTGAGTGTTGGATACCGTGACAGAAAGAAAACAAAGAAAGCTTGGGAGAAAAATTACAACCCTCCTCACTTTAACAATCTGCACAAAGTGGGCGTGTCTGGTGGAGTTACGGCGTCGGCCGTAGACCCCCATTACCCCCATACTGTGGCCTTCCATCCTAAAATCGGTATGAACAGTAATGTCCTTCCCTCTCTTCCTCTGTCCTCTTTACCTTTGCAGATCGTATTGTGCGGACTGCCTCAACATCCTCGTCGGTTCGGGGACGTTTGACTCATTGAAGGACCAGGACCCGTGGATCTGCTACCTGTGTCAGCCGCACAAACCCCACGGTGCTTTGGTTCCCAGGGAGGACTGGAGCGTACGAGTTCAGGAGCTGTTCGCCAACAACAGCGCCATGGAGTTTGTGAGTGATCAACACTCCTTTAATAACGATGCCAAAAACGAAATGCTGTTTGATCTGTCAGGATGTGCTATTTTTACAGTATCTGATCCCGTTTCCGAAATATAGACGAACTTGGCCTTTTCAGTCATTTCTCTGAGCTCAATCCGAAACACTTACCAATCGGAAATGTTTTATTTTTTTATCAGATTGTTGCTGCAGTGGCGATTTATCTTTGCAAATCATTTAAACAAAATTAACTTGAATGCTACTGAGGTAACTGGGAATCTTTCTTATGCAGACAGAAGTCCATTGCCCAGGAAAACTTTGTGTGTCTGTGAAAGTTTATTTTTCCATTTTAAAGCAAACAAACTGACAAATGAAGATGTCTCACTCCACCCTTGCTCTCATAAAAAAAATACATAAACCCTCCCAGACACCCGGGAGTCCTGTACCTGCATACCAGTGGAGTCCAAAAGTCTGAGACCACTGTGAAAATCCTTGTATTTTGCATTCTTTTTGAATTTAATATCAGATTTTTCATTACAAATAATAATATCATCTTAACAATTAGATTGAAATGTTGAATCTTTGAAAAATGTCCATGAATGTCAGAATATCTTAGTATCTTTAGCTTTAATGACAGCATTGTGGACTCCACACGTCTGTAAAAACCTGATGAGCCAAGTTATCCCAGCATGATGTGATGATGTTCCANCTCCACACGTCTGTAAAAACCTGATGAGCCAAGTTATCCCAGCATGATGTGATGATGTTCCAAAGAGTTTCTTGTGATGTCAGACTTTCTGATTATTTCCACATTTACATGGAAAACATCATGGATTTTACACGTGGTCTCAGACTTTTGGACCCCACTGTACATATACATTGTCACCTGAAGTAACGCCCAGTGATTTCAAAACAAAAGCATCAACAAAATACCTAATTAACTTAATTAAATAATGCAACAGGCAGATCTTAATCTATATCTATCAAAAATCAACAAATTAGATTACTACCAATTAAGCATAAATATAAAAATTATGAATAGCTCCTACAGATGATAAATTGTTGTTTTTTTCTATTTCACTCGTGACTTTTGTTGTTGTTCCTGTAGGAGCCGCACCGCGTTTACCCGTCCATCCCGGCTAACCAGCGCAGACCGCTGCGAGTTCTGTCTCTGTTTGATGGCATAGCAACAGGTCAGAACGCAGAGCGGCAGGACTGATGACCAGACCAACCTCATTCCAACAGCTCAGCGTCTCTCACAGATTATTCTTTTTTTTTGGTTTGTATGATTTCCAGGCTACTTGGTGTTGAAGGATCTTGGTTTCAAAGTGGAGAAATACATCGCCTCTGAGATCTGTGAGGATTCAATCGCCGTGGCAACCATCAACCACGAGGGAAAGATTGTCCAGGTCGACGACGTCAGGTTCATCAGCAAGCACCACGTATGTTCACAAACTGCTGGTCTTTGTTTCTGTGTTTATTAGCTGACAATGACCTTTGACCTCTGCTGGTTAAAGGGCTCCTGTATGTGTTGTAGCTGCATTGTTGTTTTTGGATCCTTCGTTAAACCTCGTTTGAAATCTTTCTGGCACTGAGAAGCTGCAGGTTTGGCTCGTTATTAAACTTGTTTTTTTGTCCGCTCAGCTGAAGCAGTGGGGTCCGTTTGATCTGCTGATCGGTGGCAGCCCCTGTAACGACCTCTCCATCGTCAACCCAATAAGAAAAGGCCTCTATGGTATGCAAATGTCAGGGGGTTTTTTCAACAATGTGTTTATTAGTTTTGAACTGCAACATGCATAGTCTTGCATTGTTTCTTTCTATGAAAGGATGGCAGAAAGAGAAAAAAATTGCTGTACATACAGGCAGTAAATATTGATAAATACTAAATACCAACTGCTCCTCCTATTATGACGTATCTTATGAAACAAAAGTATTTAAAACTTGCAGTGAATAGAATACAAATACAAAAGTACAATTCAAAGCATTTTTGCATTCTTTTGATCTTTTCAAAAAGTGTCTCAGTCTGCACGTTTAACAATAATCATCAAACTTCCACTTCATTCTCCCCTAAATCCATTTCCATTAAAATGTAGTTTTAATATCCTGTTTACTTTGTGTGAAGTTCTACATTATGTTAAATTCTTTTTTTTTTTTTTTTNTTTTTTTTTTTTTTTTTGCCATTAATATTTTTTTATATTACATTGTTAACCGTCTAGAGTCTAAAATCACATTGACACACTGCTGATTTTTGAAGATTTTACTTCATTTTCCACAAAATTCTAGAATCAAGTAGAAAATTGACGATTTTTAAAAAAATAATCTATTTTAAACGTTTTTGCTCAATTCTGTCAGATTGCATTTTTTTTCAAGAATGAAGAATTTTCCAGAAAAATGTTTGAGACTCAAGAGGGTTAAACTCCAGACAACTAAAACCTTCTTGGCATTTATTAGCTTAGTCATGGTTTTTGAAATGTTTGAATAATAAATATAAACAAATAACTGGCTCCCTTTATTTAACTCTTATTAATGTGCGTTGTACAGAAGTAACTTTCTCTCTGCTGTAATTCACCTTTCCTCCTGCAGAGGGCACTGGCAGGCTGTTCTTTGAGTTTTACCGCATCCTTCACCTGCTGAAGCCCAAAGAAGAAGACTCCAGGCCGTTCTTCTGGCTGTTTGAGAACGTGGTCTTCATGAACACACACGACAAAGTCAACATCTGCCGCTTCCTCGAGGTCCACAAGAACCACCATCACCTCTTTCTCTTTGTTTTGGGAAGTTAACGTCACCTCAAGCCTTTTTTTTCTTTTCTCTCCTTTTTCTGTCCCTTCCTGTTTTCCCTCTCCTCTTTCTATTATTCTTCTCTTTTCCCTCTCTTCTTTTTTCTTCACTCACCTTTCTTCCTCATTTTGTCTCTTGCTGCTTTCTGATTGGCAGTGTAATCCTGTGCTGGTGGATGCAGTGAAAGTTAGCCCCGCCCACAGATCTCGTTACTTCTGGGGAAATATTCCAGGGATGAGCAGGTATGAATTTTAAAGAAGTTTAGACTCAGGATTGATATGACTTCCTGTGATTAGTAATGATTGCAGAAATCATTTTGGTTTTTATTTACATGGAAATCACCTGTAAATCATCTGAAAAGTAAAAAAAAAAAAGCCTACATAAATCNTCTGAAAAGTAAAAAAAAAAAAAGCCTACATAAATCACCTACAATAATTTGCTTATACTTCTTTTGACATCCCAGAAGTTTGAGCTATTATTTTATTTTTACGAAGATTCCTTGTTTTTTCTTCACTTTTTCTCCTTTACGTTATGAAATATGGAGGTTTCAGCAATTTGTTAATGAGCTGCACATTAGGAGGTTTGATCCTGTCAGCATGGAAACCCAGTCAGAGAGGAAAAAAAAGAGAAAAAAGATGAAAAAGAGCAAAATCTTGAAAGAAGTCAGATTGATTTTATGTGTAATATGTGGTGAGGAATGATTAATCCTTCAGTAGGCTCAATAAAAACTTCTTTTGGTTTTTGGTTCCCTCTGAGACATTACAGTTAAATTCTCAGCTCAGCGTTTGTCAGAAAATGAAATAAAAGTTTAGTTTTCATTGTTTGAAAATCTCCCCATTTGTGGTACTTTCTGTAAAGTGTGATATCAGAGTCTTCTTACATATGAATGAAATTGAACAGTCACGTGTGGCGTTAAATGGACTTTGCTTCTTTCTCTTCAGGCCCATCACAGCCTCCCAGAATGACAAGCTGAGTCTGCAGGAGTGTTTGGAGATCGGCAGAAAGGCCAGAGTTGGTTCACGCTGCTCCTCAAACCTTCAACACATCCTCACGCATCATCCTTACACACATCTGTTTGCTCTGAGATGAATCAGACACATTATGAGAATGTTGCATTTGTTTTGGTTTGGTCAAAAAAAAAAAAAAAAAAAAAAATCCAATCAAATTGAAATCCAGGGGTCCAAAAGTCTGAGACCACACGTAAAATCTGTGATGTTTTCCATGTAAATGTGGAAATAATCAAAGTCTGACATGACAAGAAGCTCTTTGGAACATCGTCACATCATGCTGGATAACTTGGCTCATCAGGTTTTTACAGACGTGTGGAGTCCATGATGCTGTTATTAAAGCTAAAGGGGGGCGTACCAATACTAAGATATTCTGACATTCGTACCAAATACTAAGATATTCTGACATTCGTACCAAATACTAAGATATTCTGACATTCATGGACATTTTTCAAGGATTCAACTTTTCACTCTAATTGTTAAGATGATATGATCATTTGGAATAAAAAAAATCTTGTATTAAATTCAAAAAGAATGGAAAATAGAAGTATTTTCACAGTGGTCTCAGACTTTTGGACCACACTGTGTATCAGGAAAAGTCATGTGAGGACAGACTGTCTGCTCATTGGTCAGAAACGTTTGGAGGCTAGAGAAAGAAAACCAAAACCAGAAAAAGTTTGTCCATAAATCAGAAAACTATGACAGCAGAAGCTGAATCTGACTTCAAGACAACGTGTGGAAAACCACATGTTGCTTCACATGATGTGAAGAAGACGTGTTACGTTTGATATGATACGACCGTTTCACAGCATCTGTGTCCGTGGCTGATCTAAGGTGTTTAACTGTGGTAATGTTTTCCACGTGTTGAATGGTTTTAAGTAGCGGACATCTGATGAGCATCTAGTGCAGTCATCCTCAAAGTCTGGACTCTGATCTGGATCCAGACTTGTGTATTATCTGTGAGACATCGCTGCAACACAACAAGTCAAAATTCTCTGCTTTCTCTGCAGCAGAGACCCCNCCCCCCGCAAACTTTTTAGTTGTCTTACTGAAAATTTTCTTTGTGGACCTTTAAGATTTGGATTTGAGAACCGCTGCTTTAATGTAAAACAAACTTTACAGCAGTTATAGTGGTTCTACAGCAGTCAGTAGACTAAATGACGTCCTCCATAGTTTGATAAGAATTGTTTTGGTGCGAACCTGAGTTTAATTTCTGTGTTTGCATTTGCTCAAACCAACCAAACTTAAGTTCGGCTGGTTTGAGCTGAGGAACATGAACCAGCAGGGTTTCAGAAACAACCGTCAACAAAACTAGTTGTGAAAATGCTTTTAAAAGTGCAGCGTTGCTTAATTAAATTTATTTTACTTTGACTCGGTTTAGTTACCTGAGTGGGAAATGTGCCAGAGCCGCCATGACGGTTAGCTTGTTTTGTTGCAGGTGTGTAAGGTGAGGACGATCACCACCAACCCAAACTCTCTGAAACAGGGCAAAGACGACTCCCAGCTGCCCGTCATCCAGAACGGCAAAGAGGACATCCTGTGGATCACGGAGCTGGAGAGGTAGGCGTCGTTATCCGCAAGGTTAACGTAAAACGGCGGCCGCACGGCTGATTCTGACCCGCTTCCTCTGCTCGCCTCTCCAGAATCTTTGGTTTCCCCAAACATTACACGGACGTGAGGAACATGAACCGGCAGCAGCGGCAGAAGGTGCTGGGTAAAGCGTGGAGCGTTCCTGTCATCCGTCACTTGTTCGCTCCTTTAAAGGACTATTTCACCTGTGAGGAGCTTCCTCCGATGACGACAAACTGCAGCTCGTCCAGCTCCCTGTCGGCCCCCGCCTCCCCCGACCCGCAGCAGCACAGATAAAGGGAGGCTGGGTTTGGTTTGTAGAGGTGTGTGTGTGTGTGTGTGAGAGAGAGAGACGTTTGGAGTCTAAAGTAATTTTTATAATGTTTCTTGTCAATGAACTTCTCTTTCATTTTCTACCTAAATGCTGCACTGTAAAAAAAAAAAAAAAAAAAAAATCTTTACAAGACAGTTTTGGCTTTTAAAAACGTCTGAAAAATCAGCCAAAGTTTCTACTTTCAAAGTTTCTACTTTTTTCTACTGTCATTTGTGGTTTGCAAGTTTGTCACAAATGTCCAGATTTTGTACAAGGCAAAAATTTGTTGTCCTGCCTAATATTTTTTTTTTTTACAGTGCTGCTCTTTAGGGAGCAAATAAAAGCCAAAAGCAAAATTATAAAAAGACGTTAGACGTAATAATGTCCAATCCTGCTGTTTTTTTTTTAAATTCAGCTGCTCAGTTATGAATTCTCCCAACAAATGTGGACACATTTCAGCGCAGTAATTGATGTTAATGATTACATTAATTATAGTGATGATCCTGATGGATCTCTGCTCGCTCACACGGGAGAAAAGTTTGTACCGGACAATACCCATAAAGGTCAAACTATCTAATGCTGCTTTAAGACTCTTTTAGACTCCTGTGTATTTGATGATTTTACGTCTGATCCAACTGATTTTCTCATAAATCATCAAATATCAGTTATGTGTACCAGTAGGAACATTAACATTTTGGTCAACAATTTATCCTGAGATCATATAACATCTCTAACAGAGACAGTTAAAAAGAGGGAGTTTTTTTTTTTTTTTTTTTNTTTTTTTTTTTTTTTTTTTTTAATAGTTTGTTTTAATCAAGGTTCTTCTATGATGTGTAGCTGGAGACTTTTTTCTTTCTTTTAATCTTACAAGTTTTGTTGATTATGATATTTTTGTGAAGTTTCTCAGACTTGCCGCACAAAAACTGAGAGTTGATGCTGCTTTATTTTATATTGAAATAATGTTTATCTCCAGAAGAAAAACAGAATGACTTGAAAATTTTTAATCGTGTTTAATATGTTGGAAGCTGCGACTTTTCCTCTGTAATGTTTTTTGTGTCATAACAAGATAAATTGTTCTTGTCCATAATGACATTCTGACTTGCACAAACTCGTATAAAATGCACATTTAGCTGTTTAGACCATCTTGTTAAAGGACCACACCGGCCATTTTTGCATGTTTGAGCCTAATATATTCAATTTTCATACACGTAACGTTACTGACAATCATTTCCCAAAGCATACTACTGGAACAGTGAATTAAAAATGTATTTCCTACCTTCCAGACCTCTATTGGTTTCAGTTCATTCTGCTATTAAAATCAACTTGTTGATACTGTAAACGTTCTTGGGATAGGTAATCCATCATCGCCAACAAGACGTGTATTCAGGTTTTTTTGAAGTTATGTAATTTTAGCGTTTAAGCACAATAAAAAGTGTGGAGTGAATGTATGCCTCCACCGGGGAATATAGTCCCAAAAGAAGACCTGCGTTTATGGAAAAATTTAAAGGACCGTGACTTCATAAGGCTGTGTAACTATTAGCAGGAGAAACATGGATTTTTAAGGTGGGTGTATCACTTGAATATTTGATTTTGAAAGATTAAGAGATTTTGCAAAATATCAGGAAAGCTGAAATATGGTTTTATCCTTTGGGAAATGATTGTCAGTAACGTAACATGTATGAAAATTGAATATATTAGGCTCAAACATGCAACATCATGGCTGGTATGGTCCTTTAATACCTTTTTCTGCTTTAAACTTGGGGAAGTAGAAAATAACTGGATGTGATGTGATAACTGGATTTTTTTCTGTCATGACAAAGTAGTTTTACATTTTAATGGTAAAGTTTGATTTTAATGTAATGTTTGCATAATGAGGTTTTTGGACTGTGATTGTGCAATAAAACTTTCACTCCAACAAAACTGTGACGATATCAACACCTTCAGAGTATGTTTGGTGCTAAATAAGAATGCCGAACTGTACATGCTGCATGAAAATAACAAAAAGCATACCACCTTCCCTTTGATTTACTTTTACTGTGCTTGACCTGTATCTTCTTATATTTGATTTCTAAATGAACACTCACAAATTGCAGCCAAGGCGTTCATGGATGCTGTTAATGTCATCGACCTTCTTTTCTGAGTAAATTGAAGTCTGAGAAAATTGAATTGGAAATCTGAAAATCCATATAAGTATTTTAAATTAATTTTATCATATTTCCATGTCACAAAAACTAATACAAGCACGAAAAAGTCTGCAAAAATGAACAAAATAATTGTCCTTCCCCATACAAACACTGAGGTTTTATGTCTACTCATTCCAGATGTTGTGGGAAAATGTCTGTTAAACTACATGAATAACTGATGAAATGATTGTCTTACCATTGTTTTATCGGCATATGTGTTTATGAACAATAAAATCATTTTGTGATATTTGATGTTTTGTTTTAAGATATCTAGGGATGCTGCTGCCTTGGACAGTAATTAAAATCTAATCTCTTCTTTGAAAAGCACAGTATGTTATAACTGTGATCTTTCCTGACTGATGAATGTATGTGAACACAGGTGACAGGAACAGTTTTTTTTTTTTTNGGGGGGGGGGGGAAATCTGGGCTGTATTTTGCATATGAAGGTTAAAGTAATGTATGATCTGATAAATAAAAAAAAAGTACCCATCTGTAACAGTTCCTGTGCCTGTGATCATTTCCTTTGTACTGTATGAGATATTGTTTGTATTCATGATTTTTTTTTAAGTGAACAAATTTTTCATGATTACATGTTTGAAAATAAAGCTGTTCTCTCTAATTTACTAATTGTGATCTACTTTTTATTGTCTATGGGAGCTTTTTCTTGCAACACAACTGACAAAAGTCACAAAAAGGTTTTTTTTTATTGCAAATTTTGGTCTTTGAATTCAGACATAATTGAAAACAATACAATTTTTTCCTGCGACGTGATATTTGTGCGTGTTGCAGTGGAGTTAAATTGTTCTCAACGTACCGTAGCTAAAAATGCTGTAAATTCATTAGAAAAAAATCTGGACGTCATTACGTACAGGAGTTACCCGTTGACGTCACTAAATCGCTCCTTCCGCTGCCGGTAGAGTGAACGTGAAGTGCTGAGAGGAGGAGAAGAAAAAAGCAGAAGTGGAAATATTCTCTACAGCGCAGATTAGACTTTTAATGACACACAGTTACACAACAAAAGTAAATATTCGACCCTGACAACTCTGAAAGCTGAACGACCTAAGGTACGTTCAAAGGTGCGTCCATACCGCAACATTTATTTTAACCGGCGGCTGGCTCACACAATTTAGCCCGGGTAGCTTAGAGGTTAGCATGTTGCTACGGAGAACATAACCGAGATAAGTTCGGTGTTTTATCCGTGTAAAATGACCAGACCTGGGTTTGCTGTAATTATTCACAAACGAATTCAATGCCATCAACACGAATGACCGAGTTTCGTCTTATTTTAAGTTAACTTCATTTAACAAAGTGCTGGCTGAGTTCAGGGCGGGGAAATGTCACAAATTAGCTCACATTTGCCGGTGTCCTGGAGTAATGAGTGACCATGTTAAATGGTGACTTGAGTCGCCGGTGGAAAGAGCATTTGTCTTCGTGAATGCCTTGCTGTTCGCAACACAAGATAAAAGAGACAAAAAATGTATATACATATGAAAATCGATTGATGACAATTAAGAGCAAGGTCTTTACTTAATTGGTTGAATCTGTACGGTCATTTTGACAACAAATTTACATGCAAAATTTGACAGCACAATATTTCTGCCGTCACTACAAGCAACCAAAAACGTATTCACGCTACAGTCACCAATTATCACGGTCACTAGTTAGTCTATATCATCGGTGGTGTTTATTTAGCCGGTAATAGCAACGTAATGGCTGTTAATATTAGCTGTATTTCCTTCTGTTTCAAGTAATATCGTCAACTTGCTCAGCTGTCAGATTATATGTAGCTCGCTGAAGTTATCACAGTCTCTAATTAAACAGTAAGTTAGGTTGCTAACCACTTGGCAGCTAGGTTGTGCTAACGATAGCTTGTAAGTTTATAACCGAGGGCCTGTTGCTTTTTAAGGCCATTTAACAAATGTAATTCGTTACGTTAATCTGCCAGTTTTATCTGTTGGTGTATTAGTAGTATTTTCGTAACTAAAATGGACCGACATCATAAATTCAGAAGAGTGATGATACCTATCTGATATCGTTTTAGCTGCAGCATAGCAGGGTGTGATCAGTCTAAAGTTTGATTAAGCTGAATAACAATTTAGTTCTGAAATTATTCATCTGCAGAACATTAATCAAGTACTTAAATTTTTTTGACATCTTAAACACAAACAGTGACACAATGAATGAAAATATTAGAAACAGATGTATGAGACAGCTGAAAATGGACTTTAAAATGTGAAAGAAATGTTCTGATGGCTGTTCATGCTTACACACGGATCATAAATAACTGTAGCAGTTTAATGTAATACATATGCATAGGTTATGTTGTTGACTAAACTGTTTAGGTGGGACACTGAAAATGCTTAATGACAAAAACCAAGGTGGCAAACTGAATCTAAGATGCTGGATTTGTGCCGGTATGTTTCAGTCGTGAGTTTGTGCTGTTAACAGTCATAAAGTGTCTGTGCTTCACAGATTTAACACTTCTCTATTTCATCTAAAAGAGCATGAAAATGTGTAACCTTCAACTGTGTGTCACCAGGTGACCGAAAATGGCTGTGAACGTTTACTCAACCTCAGTGACCAGTGACAACTTAAGTCGTCACGACATGCTTGCCTGGATCAACGAATCTCTACAGATGAATTTCTCCAAGATAGAACAGTTGTGTTCAGGTAAGATGTGTGTGTGTGTGTGTGTGAGAGAGAGAGAGAGAGAGAGAGAGANACAGTTGTGTTCAGGTAAGATGTGTGTGTGTGTGTGTGTGAGAGAGAGAGAGAGAGAGAGAGAGACTATGTAAGTACCAGCAGGGACAAAACCAAATAGAATATCTGGAAAATGTCACATTGTACTTTTTATTATTTTCCTTCAGGTTTATAGTGTAATATAGTCCAGGTTTGTGTTAAACATGTCAAAGTGAAATGCATCCAGTTAAGACAAACCCGTAGGCCCTGAACTGCCCTGAAAGCTTCATTTTGATTGGTCCTTTATTTCTGTAACATTTTTTTATGCTACACATGAAATGTTACACTTTTTTTTAATGTTACACTCAGTGTGCACAGCAGTGCTGCAGTTATGGAGAGTAGTAGTGGATTACAGTAAACCATTCCAAAGGTTTCAAAATATGAATAAGAACAAGAGAAACTGGGTAAATTAAGTTTCAAAGTTTTATTTGTCATGTGCAACAGCTTTTTCTGGTAGGTTCCCAGTATAAATATATATATATATATATAAAATAAAACCAAATAAGGATAAGTCAATAAGAGCAAAATTAAGAATTAAAAATGTATAAGTATGCAGTCTGTTTATAACCAAACCAGCAGGAGAATGTATGTATGTGATTATGAGTAAATATGTGTAAAATAGTGCTGTACATAGTGCAGTTATACAGATAGGAGTGTGTGCTGGTGGGAGATTTTTCATGATTGTGTGACTTCAACACACATATTTTGTTGCTGAGTATTTCAGCACCGTGAGAGTAGAAGCAGAAGATTTTCCTGTGATGAATCCTACAATACTATTGATAGATGTTGATTCGGTGTCGTGTGTCTCGGTTGCAATTCTACTTTGTGGTTTAGGTTATTACGGTTTCATTTGTATTTACAGAACTGAGTTTTCCCCCCATTGTAGTAGCACCAATATGTGAAAGCAGCAGAGATCAAAGGTCAGAGGTCACTGACAGTTCAGAAATATTGCTTTGACTCAGGAAGCAGATATGTTTGGGGGAGGTTTACAGATAACATTGTCATGATGTAGCAGGCTAACCCAGGCTAACGGGCAGATATTTGGCTTTGGTCATGAACAAATGGGATGAGATCATGTTTCACTTGATGCCCCTCAAATGTTGAGATGATGTAATGTTTTTATCACGCACCACAGTTTATGTGGCGCACTAAAATGTGGCTTTACACACTGAGCTTCAGAGGGAACTTAAGAATGGGAGTTTAAGAAAAATAGTACATTATAATCCTTAATCTTTTTTTAACCCTCTAAGCCATGACTGGCCAGCAGATGGGCGGAGCAACACAGAAAACTACTTTTGCAGCATTTCCAACGCAATCTATTGGTTTGAAAGCTACGATTGTCACGATCCAAATAAACTCAAACTCGACATTCTACAATGGTCGGAGCAGGTGAGCGTATTAGCCTAGCCGCGTCATGTTAGCTTTCTGGGTTCATAACACGCTTAGGTCAAAGGCAGTAAGACTCACTATCATACTGTATAGCTGAGTAACAGATCTGATTGGTGGATGGGTTTCCAGAACGATCAAAGAAATATACTAATCCAGAGGAAGCGGTCTTTATGTTTTTGTCATGACGTTGATGCTGGTGAGGATCCTTGCTGTTTGATATCTAAATCCTCTGGCTTTCCGCGTGTCTGAGCCGTGAATGTCAGCACAGCTGCTGAGGATCCGTCCCTCAGCTGCTTCTCACGCTTCAACAATTTACTTCACTTCTACTGGTTTCTGTTTGGGGGAAAAAAAAATTCTATACCATCAAACACAAAATGAAAACATAATTAAGTCAAAAGATAATTGAGAAATTATTAGCATATAGAGCTTGGATTCTCTGTATTTTACAGTTACTGAGTGAAGAATTTAAAGGAACATACCATCCATTTTGTATGTTTGAGCCTAATATATTCAGTTTTCATACATGTTATGTTACTGACAATCATTTCCCAAAGGATAAAACCGTATTTCAGCTTTCCTGATATTTTGCTAAATCTCTTAATCTTTCAAAATCAAATATTCAAGTGATACACCCACCTTAAAAATCCATGTTTCTCCTGCTAATAGTTACACAGCCTTATGAAGTCACGGTCCTTTAAATTTTTCCATAAACGCAGGTCTTCTTTTGGGACTATATTCCCCGGTGGAGGCATACATTCACTCCACGCTTTTTATTGAGCTTAAACACTAAAATTACATAACTTCTAAAAAAACCTGAATACACGTCTTGTTGGTGATGATGGATTACCTATCCCAAGAACGTTTACAGTATCAACAAGTTGATTTTAATAGCAGAATGAACTGAAACCAATGGAGGTCTGGAAGGTAGGAAAAACATTTTTAATTCACCGTTCCAGTAGTATGCTTTGGGAAATGATTGTCAGTAATGTTACATGTATGAAAATTTAATATGTTAAGCTCAAACATGCAAAATGGGTGTTATGGTCCTTTAAGGCAGTAATTGTATTTCCAAAATATAAACTGAGCTACTTGGTTATTTTCACTTGAGCACGACTGATTTAGCGAATCAGATGTGGGAAGAGATGATCTGGATTCCTATATGTATATTTTAACTTCTTTTTTAGGAATCCAGCAGCAGATAAAATAAAACCTTCAGCAGATATCCTGACTTCCTGTTGTAACATGCAGTATTTTGTTGGTGTGTCATGTAGGTGCTGCGTACTGCCAGTTCATGGATATGCTCTTCCCAAACTCTGTGCCTCTGAAGAAAATCAAATTTGGTGCCAAGCTGGAACATGAGTACATCCAGAACTTCAAACTCCTGCAGGCCGCCTTCAAAAAGATGGGCGTCGACAAAGTAAGCCGCTTCCAGACAACACCCACTTTACTTGCGGCTTCTAAAACTACAATTCACATGTATGTTTAAAAAAATGATTATATCAGAATAAGGCAAAACATTTATTTATTTTTTCAAACATCGCATAAACACTGTAATTAGATTGAACTTGTAACGGAATAAAGGTTATGTGATTTTAACTCGATTACCTGTCAGATTCTCCTCATACTTTGCATCACGTATATTCACCAAACCACAGAATTCTATTAATTCTGTCCATGTATACGTCTTACTTGGATTATAGCTTTAATCATGATACAGACAGAAAAAATACTGTTTCTCAGAGTAAGATTACTCTGATTTATGCTGATTTCAGTCTAATTATGCTTTTTACTTGACATTTGAAAAAATCGGTTTATTGCCTTAATCTAAGTTAATGTGTGTGTAAACATACTGAGTTTAACGTTTAAAAAAAGTCCAGCAAAGGTGAAAGACAGGGCAGATCCTCCGCAGCCATGTTAGTTTTTCAATCAGACATGCAGCAGCTTGCAGGATGTTAGACTTTAGAAGTTAGTCACGGTCCGTTTCACTTCCTGTCCTCCATTTTCTTTAAGTCGTTATTATTTTGCTGCTCTGTCCTTTTTCATTTGACATAAACGAACCAAAGGATCATTTTAAAGATACATGAACGTCTTTTTAATGGCAGGCTTAGTGCCCGTGTGTGTGTGCGTGCATGTGCGTGTGCGTGTGTAATGATGCTGCTCTCCTCCGCTGCCTGACCTGACCTCTCTTCTCTTTCTTTTCCAGATCCTCTCTTTCTTTCTCTCTCTCTCTCTGTTGCTTCCATTCGGGTCAGTGTGATGATGTTTATGTTGCTGTGATGCGTTCAGGACATTTTGGAATTTTCTGTCTTCCTGTACAGATCAGACATTAATGAATCACATCGTGTTGTATTAGATAACAGCATCAGTGAAGGATCTCTGTGTTGGTTCCCTGTTTTATAAAAGAAACGAGAACTTTTACACGATGGAGGTTTAGTCACGAGACAAAGTTTTAGTACAGCTCTTGCACATGAAAACAACATTAAAGGACTGTACCGGTGATTTTTTTTTTGCATGTTTCAGCCCAATAAATACAATCCGCATGTTACGTTACTCACAACCATTTTCCAAATTTTCCTATTATTTTGCCAGATCCCCTAATCTTTTAAAATGAAATGATCAGGTGATAAAACCACCTTAAAATTCATGTTTTGCTTGCTAACTCGTTCGACTGAATGTAGAAGGGATGGGAGTTTTTAATTTCTCAGTAAAAGCTCGGTTACTGCTCCAGCAGCATGCTCTGGAAAACGTTTGGCAGTAACATAACGTGTTTGTGGGATGTATATATTGGGCTCACACGCAAAACCACCTGCATGGTCCTTTAAAGACTGGTGCCTTCCAGAAGTTTGACATATTTCATTCAGTGTAAATAAAGTTTTTGTACATACATGTGTTTTTAAGCAGCAAAGAAAAATTTTGTGGAAAGTCTGTTACTGTTCTGGCAGCAGAAATGTAATCGTCTTTAAACTTTGGGATGATTCTTTTTTCTTGCGTAGAACAATAAACAGATTTGTTTCCGTGGTGACGCTCAAAGTTAATATTGATCATAAATGCAGGCAGGACATCCTGATTCTCTTCCCTCTGCTTCCAGATCATTCCGGTAGACAAACTGGTGAAGGGGAAGTTCCAAGATAACTTTGAGTTTGTTCAGTGGTTTAAGAAGTTCTTTGACGCCAACTATGACGGGAAGGAGTACGACCCGGTGGAGGCGCGGCAGGGCCAGGACGCCATGCCCACGCCCAACTCTGCCACCTCCGTTCCCAGCAAAGGCCCCAAAACCAAAGTCCTCAGCCAAGGTCAGAGAAATGATGTGACTACAGGCAGCAAAACCATGGATAAATCATACTGGCTCGTCTCAGCATATATATTGGCAGTTACACAAAAACGTGCAAACGGAAATTATAGAAATATTTTGCTGGCTACAGTTTATGAACATTTGACCCTTTATTTTTCTTTTTTTGACTGCAGTTCAACGCACTCTTTATTGTTTTTTGTTTTTGTATTCACTACTTTTATATTTATTATGGTATATTTAATTATAGTTTTGATGAAGATTCTCAGTAATCCAGGAGGGTAGATATACTGTATGAAAACTGAGTCAAGTCAACTGGATTAAAGTTTTTATATAAAAGAAAAAAATATATTAAAAAATGTATTTAAAAAACTTGAATCCGGTCGACTTGACTCAGTTTTCATACAGTATATATTTAATTAAGTGTAAAAAAAAAAAAAAAAAAANAAAAAAAAAAAAAAAAAAAATGTTTTATGTCATGTGTTTATGTGAAAAATGCCTCTTTTCTTTTTTTTCTCAAATATTCATATCGGCGTCAAACATCCTGCATGAGTCAGGCTAGAAAATGCATGACAAAGTCTGACATGATGGCGTATGAATTTTATATCAAGCTAATGGTATCTATTAGAATTCAACAATGCTTTTTTCAGAAGTTCATTTAAGAAACCTATTATAAATTAAATAAGAAGATGATGGAATGGTTCCTGGAACATAAACCAGTCAGAGATATGAATGATTGACTGTGATAAACATGATTTCGTGTGATATCTTCAGTTAAATTTGCTCGCTCGTCCTGCTCAGTGGAGAGAGAGAAAACGCTCCCTGGTCTGAAGAGCGTTATTGACTCCCTGTTTGTTCTTTCCACAGCTACCCAGAGGCCACCCGTCGCCAAAGTAGCGCCCAAGATCGCTCCCAGCAGCACGAAGAGGCCAGGCGTGGGAGGAGGCGACGAGGAGAGGGCGGAGCTCCTCAGCGAGGTCAGAAAAACAGTCTAAATGCTGCTCAATGTGAATGCATTTCTCTTAAAAAAAAAACACTCATCATCTGCTAAATTTAGGAATGAAGATTATTGTATTTAAGGATTTTGAATATTATCACGCTTTTTGTTGGCAGCTTCAGTCCAAAACCAGCACAGAAGAACATGTTGTTTGTGGTTGTTTTAGTCAGAATTATACTCAAATTTAATGTTCTTTGTCAGTCTGGATCAGGGATGGGGAACTTGATGAGGACGGGGGCCAATAAAATTTCATTCTCACAGTCAAAAAAACCACACATTTAAATAAAACAAAATCACTGTGAACTCAGTACATACCTGTCAACACCTGACCTGATCTTATTCTCTCACTGAAAGCTGTGCTAGCATGGAATTGGTGGAATGGCTGGTAGTAAATACAGCATCAGTAATGAGCTGATGGGTAGTAGTAATAACACAGGAAAACACTTTTATGATTTTCATTTTTATTAATTGAGAAGTCATCTGAGGGCCTGATATATTAAAAGTGTGGGCCGTATCTGGCCCACGGGCCGCCACTTGCCCATGCCTGCACTGGATGATTAAACATTACAGCCACTAGGGGGCAGTGTAATGGCTGAAATGTAAATTGCACCTAAAAAAAAAACAAAAAAAAAACTTCTGATTTTGTTCAACAGAAACAGAAGGATGTCGAGAAGATCAGAGTTTTACTTTTATAAAGGTGAAAGAAACGGAACATGAAGCCGTTCGTGCTGCATCAGCTTCACCTCCAAACTTTCAGCCATTTTTCTGCTTGTTGCTGCACTGCTGACGTGACAAAAGTTCATATTACTGCCCTACAGTATTTTTTTTTCTTTTTCATTTTATTGAATTTCTTCACAGAAACCGACACAAGGCGTATATATGGATTAATTTACACACACAAAAAAAGGGATTTACACAGCCCAGTAACACATCCGCAAAAGCATTCAAAAGAAAAGACTTTACCAATAAAGGGTACAGTACGAAGACAAAAAAAAAAGGGAAATGCACACCCACAAAAAAAAAAACAATTTTTTTAGTAATAATAATTGTACATTGTATTTGTGGCTCTGTACAATTATTGAGACACTGATCAGGCATTGCACTCATGATGTTTTTTAAGAATTTATTTTTTTCTAATGGCAGCCATCACGTCTACATAAGTCTGTAATTAGATTTACACCTGTAGCGCTAAACGTGGTTTTCTCAATCCTTCTCTCAGCTGGAGATCCTGAAATCTACCATTCAGGACATGGAGAAGGAGAGGGACTTTTATTTTGGAAAGCTGAGGAACATTGAGCTGATTTGCCAGGAGAAGGAAGGCGAGGGCGACCCCACGCTGCAGAGGATCATCGACATCCTCTACGCCACAGACGTGAGTTCCTGTCCCTTTCTGTCAAACACAGAGAAATCCATTCATAATACATTTATTCTGAAAGCCAAATGGTCTGGACGATGTTTGAGATGAAGATCGTCAGAGTAAAAATACCCACAATCCTTTTAATCATTTAAGGAACGGAGACTTCACTTTTACACGTTAAGACGTAAACATTTAGCATATGTTCACATTGACTTCAGGCCTCGTCTGAAAGCGCAAACTCTCGTCTTTTCAACAGCGTCCAGCAATTTCCGACAGGAAGTCACCAGCAGCAACACTGATATTTACACCGCATTTATAGGCGTGCATGCGTGTGTGTGTGTGTGTGTCAGGACGGGGAAAGTGTGTTGTGTGCAGGTGGTTTATTTAGTGATTCATCTGCTGCTGACTCAGCGTTAACAGCGTTTTCCTCCTTAAATGGAGGAAATAAGGGATTCCTGTCGCTCTGCTTCGTTTGCACCATGAGAGCGAATCTTTTCCAAAATAACAAAATCAGAGTTTTTCCTGAGCTTCATCTGGACCACAATCATCATCATCTTTTCCTTAAAGGATTATTCTCCTTTTTTTTTTTCCTTCATCAAAGCTTCTTTTGTTGTAGCTGTAAGTTAAAGATTTGTGAAGCAGTACAAACATAGATCAGAAAGTAGACGCGTTTCCTGTCCGGCGTTATTTGACTTCCTGTGTCTTTTGTCTTTGTCTCCTCAGGACGGTTTTGTGATTCCGGACGCTGAGGAGCAGGAGGAGTTTTAATGTTGCGCAGCGTTCAGCTCCGCCTCCCGCTCTACGGACACAATCCTCCCGGCTCGTCTGTGCCTCAGTTTCTCGCCTCACGCTTNACCCCACCCCTACCCCCCACCTCACCTGAACCCAGATCCTCACCTACCGGACTCTGTAGCGCTCACTGCCGTACAGCTCAGTTCCTACGTTCCTCAAACACATCATCAGTAATCAGTAGGTCACTGCCTGACCCCTGACCCCCGACCCCCACCTTCCCAAAACCAGATGGTTTATATGCATGTCTGTTTTTTTCAAATGGACTTCAGTGTGATGAAGTGATGTTCTGTGTGTGTGTGTGCGTGTGCGTATGCGTGCGTGCATGTTCGTTTGTTCATTCATGTCCGTGTGTGTTTAAAATTAGTCTGAAGAAAAAAAACATCTGAAGACCCGCCGCTGTCTAAGCCAATCAATTTGTCCCAAACTAAACCCGTCCATCGTTCTCGTTTCACGTCGCTGCCGTTGTTTCATGAATTTTTTTTACACACACACACACGCAAAATCTCACTTCCTGCTGCCAAATTTCCATCCAGATTAACTTTTACGTGTTGGGATGCTAATGTAACATCGTCGTCACAGCAGGCATGGAGAAACATCTGGACGTGTGTCTGAACGAGGTGAGGGAAAGCGGCGTTTGGCGTTTGGAGCGACATGTTGAGCGCGGGGCGGCATGAGGGGGCGTGGCTTTAGTCTGGGACAAACCGGCAGTCAAGGTCTGGATCTCCTCTTGGCCTTTTTTTCCACCAGTGATCAGTCGTCTGCCATCAGATCAGGATTAACGAATGATGTTACTGTTTTATTTCACTTCCCCTCTCTTTTTTTGTTTTTTTTTTTGTTTTGTGTACTTGTTTTGTACGTTTGTTTCCTGTTTACTTTGAGTTTTTCTCGCGCTGGCTGAGCTGTTTGGACACACTTGTGAGCAGAAATGTGTTTCTGGTGAAACACTTTCAGGCTTCTTTGGTTGTTTTCTGTTGCTCCCCCCCCCCCNCCCCCCCCGCCCCGCCCCCGCATCCCGTGTCCACAGAGCGTGCCACTCTTTGTTCCGGGGGCGTGGCTTACTCTGTCTTTATCAACGTGTGTATGTATGCTTTACACCGGTGGCCCTTAATCAGCCTGTCGCCATTAAAAAGACTCGCCGACACCTGGCGGACACGCTGAGATTCGGCTCGTCAGAATGTCACGTGACATCGTTAACGTGTCACGTGACGTCGTTAACGCCGCCGCGTGTCTGCAGGTCGCCTGGTGGAATCGTGACATTTTGACTTTTCCGCCCTCATTCCCAAAGTTTGATACTCTTTATTTCCAGATGAAAACAGGATGATGAGGATTTCTGAACGCGCTGCACTTGAAGGCGTTTTCCTCTGAGTCACTCTAACGACATGCGTGTGTTTTGTATTTCCACACACACCGGTTATTGACCAGTTTTAATACCAATATTGATGATTGTGGATCTGATCAGAGCGCAGCGTTTCCACTGTTCAGATGTCATTTTTGACAGAGAATTCTATCGTTTCCACAAAATGTTATTATTGGTGTGTGTGTGTGTTTATCAAAAGGCCTTAATCATCTAAAACTTTTTTTATTTTTATTTTTTTTACTTTTATGTTCTCCTCTGCTGTCTTTTGGCGAATGTTTGTACTGTTACGGTGATTTTTAAGATGGTCTGAAAATAAACACGTTGGAGGTGTTTTGGACGTCGGGACGTTTCAGCGACTTCCTGTCTTCCATCAAACGCAACGAAGCAGCAGAAATCTGCTTCACGGCGTTTCTGATCAGTTAGCGGCTGAATCTGAGCATTACTGGAGAATAATTTGGTTTGTTTCTGATGAATAATGCGAGTTTCTGTCCACGGCGGATAAATTATTTGACTCGTGTCACAAGAAAGAAATTAAAGATCTGTGTGATTTAAATGCTGATTTGAACATTTTCCTCTTTGGACAAACAAGTTGACTTGCTTCAGAAATGCAGATATTTATTATTTACATGTTTTTATCATCATTTGATTAAAAAAAAAACCTTTAGCAGTCTGAATGTTGCACTAAATAATCAGATGGTGCCCGCATGTTATTTAGTATTTCTAAAAGTTTCTAAACATTGCCTTCAATAAGACTCAAATTAAACACATCTCTCAGAATAATTTCCAAAAACACAATTTTCCAGAATGTATGTATGATTTTTTTTTTTATCTTATTTATAAACACATTACGGTGATAAAAATGTGAAAATAATTCCCAAAGCTTCACATTAACAGGATTATTTCTCTTTTAAGATATCAGAGAAAAATGCTAAAAATGTCAGTTTATTTATTTTGAAGTAATCGAGTCACACTGATATCTGATTTTTTTTTTTTTAGGCCGATATAAATATTTGCAAATGAGAAAAATTCTCAAATATATCAGCTGATATCAGTCACAATAACAGTAAAGATAAGCAAAAGTAGAAAGTAAATTATTAAATAGCATAAAATCATAAATCAGAACAAAACATCTGTGTTAAAATGAGAGTTAAATGAAGTAAAACTGCAGCCTGTAAACATCCAAACAATTCAAAACAATTTTGTTTTCAATCATAGTTGAAAATTGTCTTTGATCGCACCTGCATCACGTATCAATTATATATAATCAATAACAGTTAAGAACCAAAAATGGTGTCGATCGCCTGATGCTTCATAAGCTGCATCACTCCAAAATATTACCTACAATCATAAAACCAGCAGGTCTACCTACGATAAAAGACTAAATACAATAATAAAAGACAAAATGAAATAAATCCATTATTAACAATTTATTTTCTCGTCTCTGCTACACGATAATCTATGACAGCAAATATCGGCCAATAATATTGCCTTCCCAATTTATTGTTCTGATTGCAAATAACTAATATCAGTCGTTTTGCTGAACATGTCAGTTATGTAAAATGAGAAAATTTTAAAAAGTTAATTGACTTTGACGTGTTTAAACTCATTAAAGAGAAATTTAACACCAAATCCACTTTTTTTTTTTTTTTNCTTTTTTTTTTTTTTGAGTTATTAGATTATTTGTGAGTTAACTTAAATCTGAATTTTTCGTTTTGAAGGCCACGCTTTCCTTTTATTTCACCCAAAATCACGTTGCTGCCCTTCAGACCTCACGCAGCGAGACAGTTTGTGACGTCACCATGTACGCCACGCCCCCGAAGGTACATGTCCGTGTCATCACACCACGTTGATTTTAGCCACGCCTCCTCTGTCACGCCATATAAAAATATATCAGCTCCAAACTCTCCACGGCGTGGAGAGTTTGGAGCTGATATTAAGACGTTAACAGAGACACAACTAACATTGACTAGATTAGCCTTTTGTTTTTACCCTGTTTATATTTAAAGGACCATATCGGTGATTTTGCATGTTTAAGTCCAACAAATACGACCTGCATACACGTTACGTTACTGCAAACTATTTTTCCAAAACGTAAAACTATTTTAATTTTTATGTTATTTTGCCAAATTCATTAATCTTTCAAAATTAAGCGCTCAGGTGATACACACACCTTAAAATTATTATTATTATTTATTTTTTTTTTTTTTGCTTTCTAACACTTTTCTAAAAGTCGTATTCCTGATGGAGATGTACGTTTTCTTTTTGCAGCTCCGTGTTGAACCAGTTAAATAAATTTACTTTGACAAAAAAAAAAAATAATAGTAATAGCTTGACTTACTTCAAGCACGTTTCAAGTCTCTGCAAGTTTTAAATCGTAATCAGCAGGATGTATTTTAATATACTTTTCATGACTCCAAACTAATTTTGCCTTAAAAATGATGATTTGAAAGAAAAGCCAAACATTTCCTCAGCAGATCCTGAGATGATTAGAGCGTTCCTGGAGCGTTCGCTGTGTGCTCAAAGGGGAAATATGGCTTTAAAGTTCACGCTGATGCTTGTTTGACCTTTGACCTTTTCCTCTCAACAATCAGTGCCGATATTTTCATACACTGTGAGGCCGAACGCCACCTGAGCTTCTTTCTGTCTCGTATTTCTGCTGGAGATTTTTGTGTTTATTTGTTAGACTCTGATAAATACAATTTTCTGAATTGTTTCTTACAACAATAAAACCATATTTCCAAATCTGCGTTTGTTTCTTCAAGTTGTTTGTTCTGAAGCCATTTTTGTCATTTTTTAACTTTTCTTTTTTTTTTTTTTTTTTTTGTCACCTGAAAAGCTGCACTGTAAAAATTTGAAGATCTGGACATTTCTACTAGACTTGCATATTTTCTTATTGTTTGTAGAAAATTCTTGAATTTAGGGGGAAAAAATCAATCAATAAATCTGAGCAAAGTTCAGGGTGGAAAAAATCAAGGAAAGTCTAGAAAAATGCTTTGTTTATTTCAGAAAAAAAGATTTCCAGGAAAATACATCTTTTAAAAAATCTTTTGTTTTTAAAAAATTAAAAAAGTTCTTGGATTTCTACTTAGTTCTAGAAAATTCCTGATAAACAAAATGTCTCAAAAACTAAAAATAAAAAAAAGTTCTACCCTTAGAGACAAAAATAATAGAAATAAAATAATATAAACATACAATTGGTTGAATCTAGGAGGGAAAAAAATGTGGCCTTATTTGTTGTTTATTGGTTTGAGAGAGAGAGAGAGAGAGAGAGAGAGAGAGAGAGAGAGAGGCTCAATCAAATGAAGACAGAACTTTTAAAAAGTTTAAATAAAAAAAGATCAAATAAGACAAAAGAAAAGGAGAAAATCACGACGTTACACCAACAAACTGACAACAGTCACAACGATCAGAACTTTAAAATATGACAGATTCCTTTGAATCAGAACTTTTCTTTATGGAAAGCCAAACGTGCCAAAATTAAATACATAAAAACGATATTATGAAATAAATAACTATGCAAAAGTACCAATAAATTATGAAACAACTGCATATTGTGAAATAAGAAAGATTTTAAAACAGGGCATTATGAAATAAAAGTTGTTATGAAATAAGATTTCATGATAATAATGATTTATGAAATTATTTCATAATTTATTGGTACTTTTGCATAGAATTGTTTATTTCATGATATCGTTTTTATATATTTAATTTTGGTGCGTTTGGCTTTCCATATTTCTGAACGTCCTGCTGCTCCGTCTCCACACTTCCTGTGTGTGTGTGTCACATGAAGGAGGATCTTGTGTGTGGAAAAGCTGTTATGTCACAGTTATTTCTGTGTGTTTAACAGTAAATTTGAAAGTGAAACAAACATTCTGAAGTCTGCATCCTCTCTGAGACAAAAAGCAGCACGTTTCTCTGCATTTCAGCTTTTTCACCTTCTGAAGCACCAACTGGAACTGGTGAGTCTCTAATCATTTTTTAGCTTTAATATGCCCTGTGAGTAAATTGGTTTATGGAAACAATACAACACAATATAACTATTAATCCTTCTTGAGGCATCGTGTAAAAACATACAGACAAATCAAGTCAGTACAAGAACAGTAAACAAGACAAGTAATGTACAATACTTACATTTCATGAATACAATGAGAAAAGTATCGAAAGTATCGTGTGCAGGAGGGCAAAGGTCAAAGTCCGTCAGCAACGAGACATTTGCCTTCCTGCAGCTTCTGAACTTTTTTTTTTTTTTTTTTTTTTTTTTTTTTTTAGAATCATGAATGACTTCATCAGCACAAACCAGGAGCTCCGTAAAGGAAACTACCTGCTCAGTCAAAACGGGAAGTACAAAGCCATCTTCCAGGTGAGAATATAAAAATCTCTTCATGGACCAAAGCAGAAATAATAAATACATGATGTGATTTCATATTTTCAGTAGAAACTCACATATCAGGATAAAGTCAGAGACTTCAGATTCAGATTGTCGTGTGTAGGTTTCATTGTGGCCATCAGGGAAATGTGTATCATCAGTAATCTGAATCTAACCTCAGTCTGTGTCATTAATCAGCTTTTCTTTTTCTTTTTTTTTTTGATGAACTTGTATTGATGAACGAATTCAAGTCACAGATGCAGCTAAAAATAATGTAAAATTAACTTTTGCAGCTCAAAAACTCAATTTCTCTTTCTCTTTCAGTTTCCTTTGTGTTGCGTTTACTGTCACTACATTCTGTCTGTTAACATGCATTTTACTGATTCACCACAGGAAGATGGCAATTTTGTCATCTACGTGGTGAACGGGGGTCCCATCTGGGCAACGGGTACCAATGGTCGAAACCCTTATCGAATCATTCTTCAGCCGGACCACAACCTGGTCATCTACAACAAAGATAACAAACCGCTGTGGGCCAGTGACACCTGGACGACCAGCCACGCTGGAAACACGCGCCTCACCTTGACTAACCAGGGAGTCCTGCTTCTTGAGAAGGAAGGAGAGACAATTTGGGTGTCTAAGTAGTCTCCTTAAACATGAGATCCATCCATCCATCCATCCATCCATCCATTTTCTGTAGCTGTTTATGTGATAATTCCATGATCAGACTCAAAGTCATAATGTGGCAAGAATGAAATATGCTCTGAGATGAAATAAAGAGCTCTGATGAAACAATAAAGGGATGAAAGAAAGTCTCTGTGTGTGTGTGTTCCTGGTGTAACTATAACTGCTGAATCAAAATAGAAAATTATCAGGTTTAGATTTGCTTGTTAAGATATAATTATTCCAGTAAACTTCACTTTGACATTATTTATTCTACCAAGACAATTCCAAACTATAAAACAATGATATTAACGTTGCAAACTCTTCCCTTTACCTGCATACCCCTGCATGTACTTGTAATTACTGCACATTTACAGATAGAAAGTGTATAAAGGTGGAAAATAGAATCAGGTAATAAAAAGGCAAACTGATATTTAAAAAAGTAAAAATAAAAACATTATAAAAGAGAAAAAAATAAGATGACCAACCATGACATTAACCCAAAGCAATCTAAAGTAATATTTTTTTTTACAAATATCAGCATTAGTATCGGTCCACAAAATTACAGTATCGGTTAAAGTGTAGTATTGCATTTGTTATTAATGTCAAGTAAAGCAGGAAGTATTCTTCATGAAGTAAATAGCAATAAACACAACAGTAAACATATATGAAAGGGTGGAAATACCCTCTATAGAAGTATTTGTTGTATACATATGTTAATTAATGCCCCTGTCACCATTATCCTAAATTTTATATGTAAAATCGATGATCTTTTAATGGATTTTTGGGTAAAATTTCGATATCAAAAATGCAGTATCAGTTGGGCTCCGGTACTGAAAAGTCGGAGCTTCTGTAAGGGACCCGTGAATGCACCGTGAAATCTGATTGGCTGATGCTCCTGGCCAAACAGAGTTCAGTGCTAACGCTCGCGCTTCTTCGTGTCAGTGGAAAAAACGGTGAAGCGCAGAAAGAAGGAAGCGTCTCAACGCGGAAACAGATTACATAGCATGAAAAACACTCTGCTGACTGGAAAAAAGACTTTAAATTAACGCGATAAACCCGGAAAGTCCAGACTAACGGGACGGGACGGCCTCGTGTCCGCGCGCAAGCGCATCTGGCTCTCCCTCACCCTGTTCTGGCCAGAGCTAGCTTAGCCTGTTAGCTTAGCTGGACTCAGCCCGTCTCCTCCAGGACTCCGCGACAGGAGGAAACAAGTTCAGTCCGAACAGCAAGAACCCCGGGCCGGACTCCTTTTCTGCATTTAGAGGCTCTGGATGTGGCTTTTACGCACAGAGAAGCGACCAAAGCATCTTTTAAAACAAGGAGGTCTGAATGAACTGGAACTTCTGGTCTGCTAGCAAGCACCGAGCTAGCCTGCATTGTGCTGCATGTTGGGGGTCTGCAGGATCTGTGTCCTCCTGCGGCTCTGATATCGATTATCCTGACATATCGATCACACCCTGCTGCGGTACATCATCATAACGCTTCTTGTTACTTTAATCTGCTAATTTAGCTGTAGAAGTGTGAAGTTAAGGTTCCAGAGATGATTCCCGACAAAGTGCCGAAGGAGGACGTGTTCTGTGGGTCCGGATCCTGGAGGAAGGAGGCTCACATCCCCAGCTTTGACAGATACAAAGAGCTGTACGTGAAGTCTATAGAAAACCCAGATGGTGAGTGTCTCTTTGTGTTTTAACTCGTTCAGTCAGATCAGGAAGACTTCAGAGGAATAAACCTCACACACATCACAGATCAAACATGAAGACATCAGGAACAAACCACATTCCTTCCTGTAAAGTTACTTTATGCTTCAGTCAAAGTCCACATCCGTGTCTGAGATCCGCATCAGCTCTTATCTCAGCAGGGTTCCACGAAATGATGCAAAAACTAACTATATTTAAATATAACAAAACCTGAACAAAAGGTAAAATAACATGAAAATGTAGCCTGTACTGCGGTGTTTTTTTAATGTACATTTACTCATGTAGACATGGATACTAACGTCTGTGATGAGCAAATATCAGCAGATACATATCGGTCAGACTTGAGCTGATCAGGGTTTTATTATCTACAGATTTATTGTCTGAGTTAATCAGTACAGAAAAATGTACCCTAATAACGATCTGTCTGCAGCAGATCTGTGGTTTAAAACATGAACAGCTTGTGTTTATGGAGATATTCTTTAACAAAATTATAAAATGGTTTCCATGGAATAATACCACAAAAAGAAACAGAATGCAGGCATAACAAAAAGAAAAATAAATGCAAACTAATTAATAAAGTTGTTAAATCCTGTTTTTTGATGTTTGCAGTTTGTTGCTAAGGTGCTGCAGATATGAGGAACTCTGATAGAAAATACTGCATCAGTTCAGTCTAGACTTATGTGGACTAAGCATATTTGTGTGTGTGTGTGTGTGTGTGTGTGTTAGATTGGTAGGTGATAAAGATGGAATAGAAGGATAAAATGCAGCGTGAGGAGGGAAGAAGAAAAAAGGAAAATAGCTTGTTGAACTGTTGACATTGCTGTGATTGTTGTGTATTTGCCCCCCCAAACACCCACACACACACACACACACACACACATACCAAACACTCTGTTGTAACAGCAGTTGTGCTGCTTTGCATGTCTGCATGTTGTGCATTTCTTAGCTGCATTCAGACATGATGAACATGTTGGTTTGTGTTCAGATCTTATGAACTTAATCTTTGCGTTTATTATAGCATAATTATAATTATTATATGTGCAAAACTCATTTACGGTCTCTTTCAAAACCTTTTAAATGCTCTGCTAGATGAATAAATCTGACGCAGGAAAAGCTGCGTCCGTGTCTGATGGCTGTCTTTCTGCTGCTCTTGCAGAGTTTTGGGGCGACATCGCTAAAGATTTCTTCTGGAAGAGCAAACACACGGGCCGCGTGCTGCGCTACAACTTTGACGTGACCAAAGGCGAAATCTTCATCAAGTGCATGGAGGGCGCCGCCACCAACATCTGCTACAACGTGCTGGACCGCAACGTCCACCAGAAGAACCTGGGAGACAAAGTGGCTTTCTATTGGTTCGTGTGTGTGTGTGTGTGTGTGTGTGTGTGTGTGCGGAGGTCGTCTCTGAAAACAATAGCAGCGTAAAGCAGCAGGTCTCAGACAGAATGAATGGAGCTGCAGTCGTCCTCTCTCCTTTGTTTCTCTTTTTCTCCACACATCCCCTCATCCTCCTTTCCTTTTTTCCTCCATTTTTCTTTCCATCTCCGCCACGTTTTCATGTTTCCCTCACTCTTCCTGCTTCCTCTTCTTCCCTAAAGTCACATCCGTGTAAAGCTGTTTCTGTTGTAAGCGGCTGGTGTCGCCTCAGGATTTGTTTGGAGGAAATAAAATGTGTAGTGCACAGGAAGTGATGCTTTTAATGTGAAATACAGCAGGAAATGGGTCGTTAGCATTAGCGGTAATAAGACATGAAACATCACAGCAGCTTAACGTAAAGTCGTTTATGTTTGACTGATTTCTGGAAAGAGAGAAAAGCAGCAAAGATGAAGACTAAATACACCAAAAATACAGAAATGGTTATTTCACGGATAATTTTCAGGAAACGTCCTTCGCTTCGTATCGAGGAACCGCGGCCATTTTTATTAAAACCTGAGTTCCTGAACCGCTTTTAAAGCTGCTACTTCAGGACAGAAACTGGAGGTGAAGCAGAGAGAGATTTCCTCTGAGCCTCCGACACACACTGACATTTAAACCGTATTTATAGGCGTGTGTGTTTATAAATATTTGTATGACTATTATCGCTCTTAACGGTTCCAAATCGTCTGGCCGGGCAGAGAGACGTGTGCGTTGACCTTCATGTCCGTGTTTGTTGTTCCAGCTTCAGTTGTTATGTAACAGAAGAAAATATCACGACACAAAATAAATCATAAAGTCACATGAAACTTCAAATAATCTGACAGATAAATTCATCTAAAACGTTCATTTTAAACCCTTATAGAAAAATAACTTTAAAAAACACAGTAAATATACTGTACATTTAAAATGAGAAACGATTAGATTTTGAGTTTGCTTTCATGTTTCACTCGTCTTTAAAACATCTGGAAATGTCTTAAATTATCTCTAATTAAAGGACCATACCTGCGGTTTTTCATGTTTGAGCCCAGTAAATACTACCTGCATACAAGTCACGTTAATGCAACATTTTTAAAAGCGTATGGCGTCCTTGGTTTGGCCATTTTAGTCACGTCCATAAGGCCAGCAAAATATATGACTTTAGTGGCAAATATTAAATTGTTTTTCCTACCTTCCAGGCTGTCAATGGCTTCAGTTCATTCCAGTATGACATAAAAATTAACTTGTAGAGATTAGAAATGTGCTGAGATAATCCATCACAGCAAACATGGCGTCTGTTAGTTTTTATCTGAAGTAACTTAAACGGATCAGACACGGAGCGGCGTGGAAGACGATGCATTTCTCCACCAGGAAATCTGGAGAAGATGGCTTTAAGTATAATTAGAAATGCTGTGTTTTCTGCAGTCACGCGTAATGTCAGCAGGCGAGACGTTTCATCTAAGGTGAGTTTGTTACTTGAGCAGAAAAGTAAAACACAGTTTTCTGTTTTGTGAAATTGTTTGTCAGTAACGTAACGTGTATGCATGTTATATTTATTGGGCTCAAACATGCACAACCACCGGTATAGTCCTTTAATGCTCTTCACATTGTCTGAATTCTTTTCCACACTCTTTATGAAATGCAGCCAAGCCTAAAATGAGCAGAATGTGTGTGAGTCATCGTCATGGAAACGACGCCGTAGTGTTGCTGCGTTTTCAGCAGGAAGTCAAAGCTGAGATCAGAAACGTGAGGAAGGTCATTCTGTGCTGCGGCTCCATGCAGCTCCATGCGGCTCCATGCAGCTCCATGCGGCCAAAGAGGTCAGAGAGACCTTTCATATCTGTTCTCCTTCAGCAACACACACATAGGCATGCACATGCACACAGACGCACACGCAAATATACAGGCATACACATGCACTGGCACACACACACAGGCACAGAAATACATGCAAACACACAGGCAAAAGTTGTATACACACACACACACACACACACACACACCCACACCCAGTATTGAGAAAGCATTGTGTGTGTGTGTTGCTGCTGTTATTGTGAAATCTGTATTTTGTCGATGATCGAACTCAGATCATAAATCTGTGTTTTAATCTGCAGCCGTCAGAAAAACAGGAAAGGCGACTTTAGACGGAAACAGAGAACCAGAACAGAAACACACACACACACACACACACACACACACACACACACAATACAACACACACTTTGCGTCAAGAGTTTCATATTTGGTGCTTATTAAATTTGTTGATTTTTGTTTTTTTGATTTTTTTTTTTTTTTTTTTTTTTTTTTTGTTGACTCTGAAACTTGTTTTTTTTCTCCAAAATCTTCCCAGGTGTGTGACATGTTGCTCACCTGTTTGTTTTTTTCCCTCTTTATTTCTTTCTGCTGATAAATTATTATTTAATCTTAATCTAATTTTTTGCTTTATTGGAACAGTTGATGGTAAAAAATAAAAACTTCATGTTGCTCATGTAGAAATTTCACTTTGGAAATTTGGAACTTTGGAAAGAGGAAACAGAAGACAGGCTTCACTCTGTGTGTGTGTGTGTGTGTGTGTGTGAAGAAACATTTTCCCCTTTTTTCAGTTGTGAAAAAGGTCAAAGTTCAGATGAGTCGAGTTTCACAACTGAGCTGAAAGTTTCACCAAACCAGGAAGAGGGTTTAAACAGTCCATAAACAGTCCTTAAAGGAGCATACCGGTGATTTAGCATGTTTGAGCCCAATAAATACAACACACACTGCACTCGTTACATGACTGCCAACAGGAAAGCGTTGAACCTAAACGTTCTCGTTCGTTATGTTTGACGAGACGAGCTTTATGAGTTTATGGATTTATTCATCATGCAGGTTTTGTTTGTTGTTTATTGTTGATTTCAGGGAAGGTAATGAGCCCGGCGATGAGCTGACGGTGACCTACAGAGAGCTGCTGCAGAGAGTCTGTCAGTTCGCCAACGTCCTCAAGTCCCAGGGTACGACAATTAGAAGCTTATTAAATTATTCTTTGATTCCCCTATAAACCCGTTTATAAGCCCTGATGTTGTTCCATCAATTTATTTGTTTAGTAAATTAACCTGTTTTCCTGAGTATTGTCATAGTATTCCTATGATTTTCTGAAAATAATCCATGTACGGGTTATGGCGGCTATTTTAAAACTCCGCCGCTTTAACGGGGTTTCTCTTCCTGACTCACACCAGAATGATAGCTCTTGTTCTTTTCGTAACTTATTTATTTTCAAAATCAAAATAACAAAACAGGACATGAAGTGAGGTCAAAAACTATACGCTGTCCCGTTCCTCATAAACACTGGCTCCGCCTCCAGCTGAGCATCTATAAATAGACTCCTCCTCCTCNTGTCCCGTTCCTCATAAACACTGGCTCCGCCTCCAGCTGAGCATCTATAAATAGACTCCTCCTCCTCCTCCTCCTCCTCCTCCGTGAAGCAGCCACTAGCGATCATCACCTAATCAATCAGTTAAGATATAAATATTCAAACATAATAACTTATTTGATTTCACTTTTTCCAAATTAAATATTTTAAACATTTGATAACCAAGAAATGGCTCTAACACAGGTTAACATGATATTTATTTCAGCAGCTGATTACCGTAACTGACCAATCACAGCAGAGCTTACTGGCCGCTGCTAGATCTGCTGATAAGATGTTTAGTCAGGAAATACATCATTCTAAGGTATGATTAAACTATTTTCCATGGGTAGTGGTAATGGTAGTATTTCTACTCCTGGAAATTTCCTTCTCTGGGATCAAATCTGAATTTCTCATGTAAAAGCCGACCTCCAAATTGCTTTGTGAAATTTGGTAATAAAAACTCGAGTATATACGATAATATATATAGGTTATATAGGCTTATACTGGAGTATATACGGTAATATTTGTGTCTCGACCGTCAGATTTGCTCCTTCGCTTCACTTTTAAGTCGTTATTCTGTCTGCTGATACGTTAGCTGTGCTTTTTATTTGCTGTATTGATTAAAAAATGATACGAGTGGTAAATGTGTGTGTTCATTGTGTGTGTTCACTGTGTATATGTGTGTGTGTGCAGGCATGAAGAAGGGAGACCGCGTGTCCATTTACATGCCCATGGTGGTGGAGTTGGTGGTAGCCATGTTGGCGTGTGTCCGCATCGGAGCCGTGCACTCTATCGTGGTGAGCCAGAAAATACAGAATAAATGGCAAACATAAATAAAATACTGTGTACACAGTTAAAGGACCATACCGTTCATTTGGTTATTTACATGTTTGAGCCCAGTAAATACTACCTACACGCACACGTTACGTTACGTTTCTTTGAAAACAACCATTTTCCAAATAAAACTGTATTTTTGTTTTTTTGTGCTATTTTTTCAAATCTAATCTTTCAGAATTAAATGTTCAGGTGATACACACACAGTAAGTTCAACATTTTTTCTGCTAACATATGCACTTTTATGAAGGCATGGTTGTTTTAATTTTTCTGTAAAACTCGTCTTTTCCTGGTACTACTTTCCCTGGTGGAGATATACATTTTCTTCCATGCAGCTTCATTTTGCATTGTTAAATACTTACATCGACAAAAAAAATCTATTAAACATCATGAAATGATGATTATTTATCTCAGCACGATTCAAATCTCTACAAGTTGATTTTTAATGTTGTACTGGAATGAACTGAAACCAATGGCAGTCTGGAAGGTAGGAAAAACAATTATAGTATTTACAGCTGGAGTGGAAAATGGTTGGCAGTAATGTAAAATGCAAAGTCACCAGTATGGTCCTTTAATTGATGGTTAGTTTGGTTGATAATAAAGATAAGAGCAGTGGTTTGGCCTGTACATTCATATTATGCATTATAGGACATTTTTAATGCAAATAAAGTGATTTTAGGTTTTGTGAGTTATTTTTCCCTTTATAAGTGTGTGTAGTTTTCTGAGTTGTGATGGTGTCGTTTTGTGTTTTCAGTTCCTTCCTGCTTTTTGACGTTTGTGTTGTAAATGTGCAGTTTGCAGGTTTTTCTGCGGAGTCGCTGTGTGAGAGGATCACAGACTCTAAGTGTTCGCTGCTCATCACCGCAGGTCAGTAACACAAATTCAGCGTGTTGTGTTCAGGTTACACAGGGTTAAATTCCTCCTTCAAACTCGTTGGGACGTCCACCCTCTGAACTGAAAGTGAAACTGTGCCCCGATATCCCTGTTATTATCCCTGTTTATTATCAAGTGGAGATCATAAAAATGCACAGAATTCCTGTTAATAAACTCCTCCCCTCTCCTAAAATGAAAGTGGGCGTCGTCTTCCTCCTTTATATGATTAATCCTGTTGAGATTTTAAAAAAAAAACAAAAAAAAACTTGCTTTAAGATCTTCACAATTCATTCAGAATTCACAAATTTTTTTCGTCCAGATAAAACAAAAAAAAATTCAAATAATTTTTTAATGATTAATATAACTTTGATTCCCCTGGAGGTATGAGCTGTCTTTTCTAGATTAAATCTGAGATGATAATTTACTCCTCCAACGACTGAGCAGAATGCGGTTCAGCATCTTGCTCAAAGGCACTTCAGCAGAACTTCTGCTGCTGCAGGAAACTGAATCTTTAGCTTCTCGTGGAGCTGAAATGTTCAGACGAGCTGCAGGAGTCAGAGCCAAGAGTGGTAATTCAAGTCTGATCTCCGCTGTACACACACACACACACCTGTAAGCAGATCGTAATTCTTCGTCTGGTCGTGGACTCGTGATGTTTTATGGTAATGAGAGCGTGAAACGGAGAAAAAATCTTTGCTGAGTCTCATTCAGTTTCACTTGATAAATTTATGAGATGTTTATCAGCTGCTTATGGAACTGCGGGGGTCAAAGGTGAAACATTACTTGAGGAAGTGCACATACAGAGCCTGGTTAGCAAGGAACTGCACACTGATCATTGTTCAAGCATGCAATGTCATACCACAGTAAAAACACACTCTCTCTCTCTCCCTCCCTCCCTCTCAGATGGTTTCTATCGAGGAGATAAGCTGATCAACCTGAAGCTCATCGCTGACGATGCACTGCAGAAATGCAAAGACAAGTAAGCTCTGACACACGCACGCTATCTTCAGATCTGTTTGTAATAAGACTAAGGCAGAAATGGATGGAATTAAAAATATGTTTTCAGATCTGTAGATCGTTTGCTTTGGTCTGAATCAGAGACAGAATCGTTCCAGTGCTGTATTTGCTGCTTGGTTTGATTCAGATTAACACAGGAAAATATCATCCAGTCAAACCAAAATATATCAGTAAAAGTCACGTGACAACACTCTCTCTGCTCATTGGTTAGAAATGTCTGGAAAGAGAAAAAGAAAATCAAAACAGGAAGTAGTTTACTATGTTGGGAAAACTAAACTAAATAACATGAACAAAGTTTCAGTCTCTCAGTTTAAACGTCTCTCCATTTTGATCCAAGGTGTGCCACCATGAAATTTTTATTTATGGGAATTTCTTTATCTGGTTTTTAACTTAAAAAGATTCTTTTATAGATTCTAAAGTGTTTCTCCGTTTCTCTGCAGGGGTTTTCCAGTCCAGAGGTGTATAATGCTGAAGCACCTGTCAAAGGAAACAGACGAGCCTCCCCTCGGCTCTCAGTCTCCTCCAGCCAAACGACCCTGTCCTGACCTGCAGGTAAACCCACCGAATTTAAAAAAAAAAAAAAAAAAAAAAAAAAAAAANTAAAAAACAACCACGAATAAAAAACAAAAACGAAAAAAAAAACAACCATGAACAAAAAACGAACACGAATAAAAACCAACCACGAATAAAAAAAAACGACCAAGAATAAAAAACAAACACGAATAAAAAACAAACACGAATAAAAACAAACCACGAACAAAAAAACAACCACGAACAAAAAAACGACCACGAATAAAAAACAAACATGAATAAAAACCAACCACGAATAAAAAAAAAAAACAACCACGAATAAAAACCAACCACGAATAAAAAAAACCAACCACGAACAAAAAACCAACCACGAATAAAAAAAACCAACCACGAACAAAAAAACAACCACGAATAAAAAACAACCACGAATTATTTAACCATACAGCCTCATCTCGTTAAATATTAAGTTAACATTAGTTCACTTTCTTCACAAGAAATCACGATTCATTTGTTTCTCACACGTTTGTCCTACAAAAAAACTAAAAAAAACGGAGCGTTGTTTTCACTATCATGTGGTTAAATATAAATTCCAGAGTGATTTCATTTCCTGTCCACATTCTGAATTCTAAATTCTGCTTATAAATTCTGGATATGAAGATTAATACTTTTCTGCATACATGAGGGATACATGTATCATGGTAAAGTTAAATAAATTCATTAGAATCAAATCAGAGAGAGAGACTGCTCTCTTCCTGTCTCTCTCTCTGCTGCTACATAAACGGAGTTCTCAGCAGAGCAGACGTATATTTTTACTGTTTATCTCTGGATGAAATGTCTCCATCTAGTGGAGAAGTTGAGTCATTACAGCGGCGTGCCGAACACCAGGAACTCTCATGACCTCCGTCTTTTAAAAATCCTCGATACGACCCTGGTGCTGACATTTTGCTGTTTATTAAATGAACCCTTGATCATTAGTCCTTCTTTTTTTGACATGGTTTTTAATTAAAAATCATTGGTTAATTGTGTACATCTCTTATCTACATGTAACACGGAGTAGAATTAGGATTTTTCCAAAACCACTTTTAGCTTTGATGCAGAAAAGTTGGACTTTGTCTAAATTACAGAATCTTTTTTTTTTTTTTTTTTTTGGTAAAACTGTGTGTTTGTGTTTGCATGCCAGCCAACAGTTCATACATGATCACACGTTCATACATGATCAGTTCCTTTGCAAAGCTCCTAAACCAGGTCTCAGCGTTATGACTTCATGTGACATTATGGACTCCATTCTTCTTTTTGTTCTATATATATGTTTTTTTTTTTTAATAACCGCTTTCCCTCAGTAACTTCTCCTTCCTCCTCATCCTCNTTTTTGTTCTATATATATGTTTTTTTTTTTAATAACCGCTTTCCCTCAGTAACTTCTCCTTCCTCCTCATCCTCCTCTTCTTTTCTTCCATTCAGCAGGAGAAACAGACAGGCAGAGTAAAGAAAACACGTCCTGTTCCTCAGGTATTTCATCAGCTTCTCCCCATGTTTAACCCCATAACGTCTTTGCTTTGCTTCTTAAAGGAGAATTTCACCCACAGCAGAATTTGCATATTGCTGCTGTTGGGTAAAATAAATAAATCAAATTAAACGAAAAGTCCAAACTTTTATGTTTCTATTAATGACTTTCAGGCATTTGAAATCTCTTAAAACTGTATTATTGCAGATATATTGTTTTTGCCCAGCAAACAGCAGTTTATTTTCAGCGATCTTTGACGGTTCAGACTCAATTTGAGGACGTGGAAAAAGTCTAGAAATAAATGACATTAATAAGTGTAATTTTGTTGTAATTTGTCATTTTTATCAGGTTGATTCTTATTAACACTAAAATAAAATCTTCTCTTATTCATACTGCAACGGTGTCCATAAATCAACGCTTTTGCATAGCGCTGAAGTAAATGTTAAAATTTTGAATTAAAACATATTCTAAGATTTTGAAGTTATCATTCATAACATTTTGAGCTGCTGCGGAAACAAAATTAATACAAATGTGGAACAAAAATTATTAAGTTTTTTTCCCCTCAAAAACTCTTGTTCTCAAATCATGACTGGACTGTATATGTCGCTGGAATAAAACGTGAATTCTTTGTGTGTATTCTGAGTAACACTGGTCTTTGTGCGCCTTTGTGTATTTTGTTAACACACACGGGTCTTCCTGACGGAGTGTTTTGAGTTGATGTTTGGTGAACGCGGTGACAAACACGACCTGCTGCTCTAAAGGACGTTGTGTTCTTCTCACTAACGGAAACGTTCACTTCTCTCCTGTATTCACACATTGCCTGTTGTAGGGGTCAGGGGTCAGGGGTCTAGGCTTGTGAGGATTTGATCCTTGGCATGGATAATTGCATTTTATCTTGTATACATATTTATATGTATAAATTCTTTCTGTGGCTCTGGAAGCATGATGGAGTCAGTATTTATGTATGAAAAGATTTTCTTTAAGTTTTGGCTTTTAAATTTTACTAATAATTTTTATAGAGGTCTAAATGATTAATAGGTAACAATTTAGTCAGTCAAGAATGTATTAGTCTGATAATATATTCTGATCAGATACGGGCCATTAAAAAAAAGATATTAATATGATGTTCAAAAAAATCGGATAATTGGAATAATTAAATTAGCTAAATCTCTTATCTTTCTGTCTGTTTGAGGATTTTCTGTTTTTTTTGTTTTTTTTTTTAATCACATTCTCACCTCCCATCACGTTTTAATGAAAATACCATTTTCCTTTTATTCCGTTATTCAGGTTTGATTTCACATAATTAGTGACCCGGTTCTGATGAAGAATAACTTTTCATGTTTGTAATTTTTCTTGTTCTTATTCTCTGACTCACGTTTTCACTTAGTTTTATGTATTTTCTTTTTTTGCACTTCCTACAAACTAGTTAACAAGACTTTTTTTTGTCAAACTAACTTTCTCTCACTTGTATTTTTGACTTTTGTTGTTTCTGAGTTCCAAAGTTTAGTCATTGATTAATAATGATTTTAACTTTGGCTGTTACTTTTTTTTTCATCTTTGTTTTGTATGCATGAATTTGTTCATTCTCCTGTATGTCTATCCGTATCCATGCATGCGTGTTTGTTCATTTGCATGTCCGTATGTGTGTGTGTTTTTTGTTTTTTTTTTAAATTCCAGGTCCCATGGAACCCGGACGTTGACCTGTGCTGGCACACTCTGGTGCGAGGAGTGTCAGATGAGTGTGAACCAGTGTGGTGCGACTCAGAAGATCCTCTTTTTATCCTTTACACCAGCGGCTCAACTGGAAAACCAAAGGTAGTGTACAAGACACACACACACACACACACACTGAATGGTCCTTCGCAGCTTTTTAATGTGATCACTAGTGTTTGTTTGTTTGATAACTTGAAACGTTACAGATTTGTTTGATATTTTGGGGGGCAGATAAATAACGTCGAGAGAAAGAAGTGACTGAATTTTGGAGATGATCTGGTTCAATTTCTGGATCCAGAAAAGGTTTTAGCTTGTGTGTGTGTGTGTGTGTGTGTGTGTGCGTGCGTGCGTGCGTGCGTGGCAGCAGTTGAGCAGCACCGAGGGTTAACCAGAGTTGGTAATAATGTGGCCGGAGCTTCCTGATGGTCTGCAGCTGAAGCAGGAGCTTTATAGAAACACTATAAAATCAAAGCTAATGGGCTGATTTACCGTATATACTCGAGTATAAGCTGAGTTTTTTTCCACCAAATTTCACAACGCAAATCGGGGGTTGGCTTATACACGAGAAATTCAAATCAGATCCCAGAGAACAAAATTTCCAGGGGTGGAAATACTACTTATTACCACCACCCATGAAAATAGTTTAAATCATACCTTAGAATGAGATATTTCCTGACTAAACATCTTATTCAGCACATTTAGCGGCGGCCAGTAAGCTCTGCTGTGATTGGTCAGTTACAGTAATCAGCTGCTGAAATAAATATCATGTTTACCGGTACGTGGATTATTTTCAGAAAATCAGAGGAATATTATGACAATACCCAGAAAAACAGGTAATTTGCTAAACAAATAAATTGATGGAACAACATCAGGGGGTCGGCTGAAGGAATTCCAAAACTCCGTATGGAGGAATGTCCAGCACATAGACAGACCCTCATCGACTCAGGTACAGGATAATTACTGAAAACACGTAATGGGTGAAATTCTTAACAAAAAAGAAAGAAAAAAAAAACTCACCATAATTACACAACTAAATAAGCTAAATAAGCGCTGTGATAATTATAGCTCATTTGTAAAGCTTTCCTTACCTTCATCAATGCGATTCAGACGAGGAAGAGGAGTCTGGAAAACTTAATGTTAGCTACTGTCACTTACGGTAATCAGCTGTTTACCGGTACCGGTAAACAGCTGATTATTTTCAGAAAATCACAGGAATACTATGACAATTCTCAGAAAAACACAAACAGATAAATAAATTGATGGAACATCAGGGGATCGGTTTATATGTGGGTTTCTTTAAAAATCTAAATTTGCAGGTCAAAATCGGGAGTCGGTTTGACTTTTTTTTATTGGAGATTTTGTTGGCCTTGGCGGAGGTATGCGCTGTCAGAGCCTTTTTGTTTCGTAACTCAAACACTTCCTCCCTTTGGTCTTCAGGGCGTTCTTCATACGGTCAGCGGCTACATGTTGTACACCGCCGCCACCTTCAAGCTGGTGTTCGACTACCAGCCTGACGACGTTTATTGGTGCACGGCGGACATCGGCTGGATCACCGGTCACTCCTACATCACCTACGGCCCGCTGGCTAACGGGGCCACCAGCGTGCTGGTGAGTGGACGGTTTTCACGGTGCCCAGCCTTCTCCAAAGACTCATCGCTAACTGCAAGTTCCTCATTAAGCTTTAAAATGTAAATTACAGCGTGAAACGTTCAGACAGACTTCCTGTCCTTTGGTTTAACGGTTCAGATCTGACGTTAAACGCTCTTTTGTTGGCTGCTTGTGTGTATTGATTTATTAGTTATCGTGTGTGTGTGCTCATGTTTCAGTTTGAGGGACTTCCCACGTACCCGGATATGAGCCGCATGTGGGAAATTGTGGACAAATACCATGTGACTAAATTCTACACGGCTCCCACCGCCATCAGGCTGCTGATGAAGTACGGCAGCGAGCCGGTGCAGAAGTGAGTCGCTTCCTGTTTCGATTGGTTTTCATTATGTCGTGGTTTTGTTTTACAAACGTTCTCTCTCTGTATTTCTAATCAAAGTCAAGGCAGCATTTTAATTACAAACTGTTGAAATGAGGGAAAATAAAGTTGCTGAACATAAAAAATACTGTACTGAGTTTCTTCCCCTCGTAAGTTAAAATATGAACTCCTGTAGGATTTCATCTTGTATGACCACCGTGTGTTTGAGCTAAAGGAAGTGAGAGACAACATGAAAACTTGACTTTTGTTTGCTCTGTGGGAAGAAAAGAAGCTGTTATTTAGCATTTATGAGCTTTTTAGCTTTTCAAACAGCTGCTGCATCACCAGTGTCATGCTTCCTGTTCATGTGTCTGCATGCATAATGTGTCTGAATGATTTAAAAAAAAAAATCTAAACATTCATTTAAAAATAGAGAATTAATGTTTCTGGTGCGAGCAGCCATGTTGAAATGACGTCAGCACTGAACTTGGGTTGGAAAACCTCGTCTGACTTTCAGAATCCTAATTCCAGGTTTTTTTTTTTTTGACTTTTCCCAGTCAGAAGTCTGAAATTCTGAGTTTCAAGTTCAAAACAAACGCAGCAATAATTTCTACCTTCCAGTCATGTCACTTATTACTGGTTTTGCATGTTTTCATGTTTTTAATTGTTTAAAGGACCATTCCAGCAATTGTGCGTGTTTGAGCTCAATATTTACAACCTGCATGCATACATGTTATGTTACTGACAATCAATTTTCAAAACATAAAACATATTTTAGTTTCCCTGTTATTTCTTTTACAAATCCCCTAATCTTTCAAAATCAAATGTTCAGCTGATACACTTGCCTTAAAATTCAACGTTTCACCTTCTAACACTTCCATACAATTGTAGAAGGCACAGTGGTTTTAAACTCTGAGTAAAAGCCATCTTCTCCTGGGGCTATATTTCCTGGTGGAGACATACATCGTCTTCCATGCAGCTCCGTGTTTGATCGGTTAAATAAAGTTATAAAAACCCTAATAGACTTGTTTTTCTCTCTGATGGATTATTCATCTTAGCACGTTTCAGGTCTCTTAAAGTTGATTTTTATTTCGTACTGGAATGAACTGAAACCAATGACAGTCTGGAAGGTAGGAAAACAATTGTAAAATTTACAGCTAAAGTAATATATTTTAGGAAATGGTTGTCAGTACATGACGTGTTCCTGGATTGTATACAGTATATTGGGCTCAAACATGCACAATCACCGGTATGCTCCTTTAAGCTTAATGGTTTCTTCTCTCCTTGCCTGTAGCATCATGATCAGTGCAGGAAGTGGGTTTAATGCTCTCTCTCTCTTTCTCTCTCTCTCTCTCTCTCTCTCTCTCTCTCCCTCCAGATATAAGCGAGACTCGCTGAAGGTTTTGGGGACGGTGGGAGAGCCCATTAACCCGGAGGCGTGGCACTGGTACTACAGCGTGGTGGGAGAGAAGAGATGTCCCATCGTGGACACTTTCTGGCAGACAGAAACGGTTCGTCATATTTATTACGCTATCTAGAAAGTTTAAAGGACCATGCTGGTGGGTGGCTTTTGCATGTTTGAGCCCAATAAATACTATCCGCATACACTTTACATTGCTGTCTCCCAAAACATAGTACAGGAACAGCACTTTCAGATAGTTTTTCTGACCTTCCACACTGTCATTGATTTCATTTCATTCCAGTACAATAAAAATTACCTTGTAGAGACTTGAAATATGCTTGAGATAAATAATCCATCCATAATGTATTTATTGGGCTCTCTCTCTGTCTCTATATATATATGTGTATATATATATATATGTATATGTATATGTATATATATGTATATGTATATATGTATATATGTATATGTATATATATATATGTATATATATATATATATGTATGTATATATATATATATATATACATGTATATATATACACACGTATATATATATATATACACATATATGTATATATATATATACATACGTATGTATATATATATACATACGTGTATATATATATATACATATACGTATACGTGTATATATACGTATATGTGTATATATATGTATATATACGTATATATATATATATATATGTATGTGTATATATATATATATATATATATATATAACATTTCTCCAGTTTTAAGCCCTTTTTAATACTCACACAGGGCAAGTAGGTCCAGATTAAGGGCTTTGCTGCCCCCTAGTGGATAAACAGTTTAAAGATCTCGTGCCATCACAATGTTTTGTGTCGTCTTTGTCTTTCAGGGAGGACATGTGTTGACTCCTCTGCCTGCAGCAACTCCAATGAAGCCTGGATCTGCTGTGAGTAAAGACGTAGAAATAACAATAATCACTGCTGTAAAGAATGAATATCTCATATTAACTCAAAACCTCCTGTTAAAATAAAAACCAGATCATAAAAATAAGTGGTGATCAAATCAAATGACTGGTATCTGTAGCTATTAAAAAGCTCTATTAAAATTATGATTCCTGTAGGACCCATTTCATGTTATACATCAACAGAAATCAAATTTAACGCTTTGATAAACAAATAAACCAAAAACAAAATGTCCTGAACGTGTCCTTTCCTGCCGCTAGACGTTCCCGTTCTTTGGCGTGGTGCCGGCCATCTTGAATGAGTCAGGAGAGGAGCTGGAGGGGCCGAGTGAAGGATACCTGGTCAGCAACACGATTTACATCCAGTGGACGTGAAATGATCTTGATTTTATTTACTGACGCGTGTTGACGTGTTTTACTCGTGGCGTCCGTTGGCTGTTCTGCAGGTCTTCAAACAGCCGTGGCCCGGCGTGATGAGGACGGTGTACGGAAACCACCAGAGGTTTGAAACCACCTACTTCAAGAAGTTCCCGGGATATTACGTCACAGGAGACGGTGAGAAGATGTCTTTAAAGGACTTCTGTCCTCTACAGCAAAATACTCTCTTCAACATCTATTAGGGAAGGTTAAAGGAGCCTACTGGTGATTTTGCATATTTGAGCTCAATAAATACAAAACCTGTAATTTTTCACAATATACTACTGAAGCGGTAGATATTAAAATAGTTTTTCCTACCTTCCAAACTGCCTTTGGTTTCAGCTCATTTCAGTATGACATAAAAATCAACCTGTAGAGACGTGAAACGTGAGATAAATAATCCATCACAGATAACCAAACGTCATTCTTATTTTTTGTCTAACTTATGTTATTGAACTGATCCAACATGGAGCTTCACGGAAGAAAATGTGTCCACCAGGAAATATAGTAGTCCCAGAGGACGGCTTTTACAAATAAATAAAAAACAGTTGTGCCTTCTACAGTTTTTATGCAAGTGTTACCAGGTGAAACACTGAATTTTAAGCTGGGTGCATCACTTAAATATTTGATTTTGAAAGATTTGGGGATTTGGCAAAATGACACAAAACTAAAATACAGTTTATATTTTGGAAAAAAAACTTGTCAGTAACATAACGTGTGCAGGTAATATTTATTGGGCTTAAACATGCAAAATCACCGTATTGTCCTTTAAGAACACACATCACTTCCTCGTTTGATGGAACAATTCAGGATTACGTCCTGGGATTAGAAAACATGTCTCATCTACTTTTTCCACCTTAAAGTTTATCTACTTTTTAGATGCACCACAAAATCTGTTAGATTTAGAAATAAGGTCAGATCCTCGTTCATTCAGCCAGTCTGACCCCTAGTGGACATTTGTGGGCATTACAGTGAACCAGGATCATTCACTCTCCTCCTTTCTGTGCTGCTGATAAACTGAATTTAAAGCTTCAATGCTGTGATGTTTAGTAAATTATGTTTTAATTACTGTTAATTATTCATGCTGCAGGTTGCCGTAGAGACAAGGACGGCTACTATTGGATAACAGGAAGGATAGATGACATGCTGAATGTCTCAGGTAAGACTTCTATCAGGTGTGCATATTTACTCAGTCAGTCGTGTGTTTTTAGGGTTAAAAGTACCAAAACTACTACACCCAACATTTTACACATACATACAGTAACCTTTATTACTACAGGAAGTATTTCACATTCGTAAAAGTATTGAACAAAAGAGTTTTCATTTGTCACTGTCAGGTTTTCGTTCGTCTAAATTTAGTCTCAATTACTTGAACATCTTGTACTTATTTAATGCTTCAAGAATGAACAGCGTGGCCCAGTTACAGCTTAGATTAACATGCGATGAGCAAACAGGAAGGATGGACTTTGATAGAGTAACGAATGACCTGCTGACTGACATCCAATCAAATGCAGGCAGAATCCAGGTAATGAGAGCGCCTGTTAATGCACAATGTAAACAACACAAAAAAGTCATGTTAATGTGTCTGGATACTGAGCCGGCATTTTAATGTCAGGTGTAAAAGGTCCTATGTAGAAAAACATGTTTTTGCTTTAAAAATAAATTTTTTGCTGGGCCCTTTCAAAATAAAGCTTCTCACATCCTAAATATGATGCATCTGGTGTCAGAAATGTCACGTTTCTTACAATAATGATCCTTCATCTCCAAACAACTATCATCTATAATTCATAGAAATTAACTGGGAAAATAAATAAATCTCAGATAGTTTAAACCACACAGCCTTATGTTGGACTCTTTAAAACTTTTTGTCTCCATCAAAATACGGGAAGGAACTTTAACCTCCTCCTCACAGGTCACTTGTTGAGCACGTCGGAGGTGGAGTCGGCTCTGGTTGAACACGAGGCGGTAGCCGAGGCCGCCGTGGTCGGTCGACCTCATCCCGTCAAAGGAGAAAGCCTCTACTGCTTCGTAACGCTCACCGACGGAGTGACGTACGGCCGCGCACTGGAGGCCGAACTCAAACAACAAGGTCGGTGCAGGTGACAACGTGTGGAAAGTAGAACCAGGACACAAGATTTTCACCTTGTCCTATTTCTGTAAACCTCTCTTTTTAACATGGTAAAATTTAATTAAAATTAGGAGAAGAATTATATATATATAAATAATTGTTATACAGTTTTGGTCATTGCTTCCAAGTCTGAAGTCAAATACTTCCCTATTTTATGTGTTTTCCTTAATATTCTGTTGTCAGGATAGAAGAGCCTCTGAAACGTGAAAAAAGTATTTAGATCGCAGTTAGGGAGTAAACAAACTAGAGGGAACAATAGATCTTTAAAAAAAAAACAAAACACACAAATCCAATTGAAAAGAAATGAAATTATAAAGTGACATTTGAGCTGTGATCAGGAAATATCCATCATATCGTATCTGGATAACTGGAGAAAATGTGAGATGTGCACATGTGACTGTTGAAATACGTTTCTCATCGTGAGCGTTTTCTTTCCGTTCGTCTTTAACAGTGAGGGAGAAGATCGGCGCCATCGCCACACCAGACTACATCCAGAACGCACCAGGACTCCCCAAGACCAGATCCGGTAACGTTCATAATGAGAGTTTTCTGCTTTTCCAGACAGAACTCAGCAGTACAAGGAGATTTTTCTCAGATTCTTCACTTTATGCAGAAAATGAGCTCTGCTGGTTACAAATTTTCACAATTTAGCTTAAAAATTATTTTAACATGTTGAAACTGCACAGGTTCAAAGAAAAAGGGAAAAAATAGACCAAAGGAGGAAACATAAACTTCTCCAGTATAATCCAAATCCTGCTGTAACTGTGTGTATTAAACATCTGAACTCAGGAGAATAAGAAGAATAAACACCTGAATGTTTCAAACAGGTTTAATTTCTACTGAGTAAAGACTGTACTCATGGTTAAAACAGGATTTACACTGTCTTCTGTGATAAAATACATTAATTTCTGTAGTTTATCTATTAGGACAAAATATCTGAGCACGTTTCACCTTCATCAATTAGCTGAAGAACTTATTTTTTGTGCATGAATTAAGAATGTATAAAAACACATGATGGCTCCAGGTTCTATGACAGACTGTCGTTTTAGTTTGCTGAATTAGGGCCAGTTCAGTTTAAGGTTTTGTCAGGCTGCCATGTGTTTCCTGTGTTCTTTTGAAACACTAGCTGTGCACATTATTGAGAAATATCGCTAAGTGTTTGCAATATGCAAAATCTACAAAATAAACCAAACCAGAAAAATGTCTGAGTGGACGAGCATGAGCTAATCAACGCTGGAATTAATTTAACGCCATCACCTTCCATCATAAGCATCACTTCCTGTTGGTGTTCAAGAAAGTTTAAAACTGAAGTCCCTCCTGGATGTCTGAATGTGCTGAATTCACCAAAAACATCTGGAGGTGGCTTTAGTTTTTAAATTGCAGTCTAGCACCAACAGGAAGTAACCTTATAATGTCAACATAATTAACGATTTATGGCAGCGCTGCACTGGATATTCATCAAATATTAATTCAATGTCTATAACTCCAACACTCTTCCTCTTTTTTCCCTTACCTGCCACCTCTTTTCAGGTAAAATCATGCGGCGGGTGCTCCGTAAGATCGCCCGTGACGAACGGGACCTGGGCGACATCTCCACGCTGGCCGACTCCTCAGTCATCAAGCAGCTCTTCCAGAACAGATGCTCCACGGAGGTGTGACGGACGTGAACCTCACGGTAAGGCACCGACTGAAGCTGCACGCCAGCGACCGTCAACCTAAGCAGGGAAGAGGAAGAGGAGAGGAAGTGGTAGTGCTTTGGTCTCGTCCAGGAAACAACCTCGAGCTCATAATGAGGATGATTCATGTACATCAGAGCCTGTATTCCAAACAAACAGTCTCCTGCTGTCAGGAAGAATCATAGCAGCATTTTTCTGATGACCAGTTAAAATTTACTTTGAAGGCCACAAATAAAGTCTCAGAAACTGATTGGCTTAAAGCTGCATTAAGTGAAATTTTTTTTTTTTGACCACCAAGGTNAAGTCTCAGAAACTGATTGGCTTAAAGCTGCATTAAGTGAAATTTTTTTTTTTTGACCACCAAGGTGCGAAAAGACTCAAACATCACAATAGGCTGTCATCAAATTGTACTGGCTGACATTTTAATACAAACTGCAGACACAGAGCAACATGAAGAACCCCCGGAGTGTTTCTGTTTTTCAGTCTCCGTTTTGCTCTGGTTTGGTCCACGAACGCCGAACGGAAAAATCTGTGACCTTTGCACATGAAGCCTGGTTTATGCTAATGCAGACGTGATGTGGACATAGACATGGCCGTCTCTAAATGGACCATCCACATGTCCTAGTACTCATGGTTCTTGTGCTTTCTTGATGTCCCCATATTTCAACTCCGGGACTTTTGGTGGCGCTGTGGGACAAAGCCGCTCTTAAAATCGCGAACTCAAACCCATAAACCGATAAAGACACAGAAGGTGACGGTCAGTAAGACCGCTGAGTTCTTCCTCTGTACATCTTCGCTTGGTCAATGAGGAGTATTTATGTCACATTTTACATCACGTCCAAATTGTTTCAGAAACCGTGCAGTGCGTGATCGACCCTCAAATGCAGCTTCCACGGCTGTTTTGGCCACAATTATGTCACATTTTCCACGCGCCCACTGCTGTGTCCGTGTCAACGTGAAGCATAAACCAGGCTGTACGCGCAAAACATTAAAAAAAACAAAAACACGCTTAATGACAAAAACACGCTTAACTCTGAAGAAGTCAGTGTTGCTATGGTTACAGTGTGTTTAAGAACAAAAGCCGAGGTTGTTTCTGGGCGAGACCTTCCTGTTGGAGGTCAGCTGATGGAGTAGAAGAGATTTAACTGGGTGAGACTTTCCTCTGCTTTTCTTCCAGGAGCATAACGGTGATTTAGTATGTTTGAGCTCAATAAATACGTTACATTATTGCCAACTATTTTCCAAAACATACTATAGGAGCAGTACTATTTTAGAATTGGTTGTCCTACCTTCCAGACTGTCACTGGTTTCAGTTCATTCCAGTATGATTAAAAAAAAATATTTACTGTATAAACTTGATAGTTAATCCATCATAGCGAAGATGATGTCTATTACATTTTTTGTCAAAGTAACTTTATTTAACCAATCAACACGGAGCTGCAATAAAGATAACGTACGCCTCCGCCAGGAAATATAGTCGCAGGAGAAGACGACTTTTACTGAGAAATTAAAACGTCTGTGTCTTCTACATCTGCACATGCGTGTTAGCAGGAGAAACTATGAATTTTAAGGTGGACATTTCATTTTGAAAGATTCAGGGATCTGGCAAAACTAAAACACGGTTTTATGCTTTGGAAAATGGTTGTCAGTAACTTAACATGTACGCAGGGTGTTTACTGGTCTGGAACGTGGCGCTGTCAGAACATACTAGTACAATGAAGATGTACATGCAGCATCACTGAGTGTGTACAGTCGTTTTCCTCTGATGAAAGATTAAAAAACTGGAATAAGGTGGATGTAAAGCGAAGCCTTGAACTGTTGTGTAGTTAAAGCCTCTCGATGCCATCGTACTGTTTTACGTATTTTATTAGCTAAACGCCATCACCTGTAGTTTAACTGTGTTGTAATTTTTTCATGTAGATTTGTGGGTTTTTTGTTTTTTTAATTGATTTGTGACAGAATTTGTTGAGTTATTTTTGTTTGTGTCTGGCTTGTAAATTTTTTGTTGCTTAAAATTTGTCAGGTTCTAAATGATTTTTTCAAACCTGCTGGTCTGATGTTGATAAATGGAGTAAAGACTGTAAGGAAAACTGTGTCAGCGTTTCTTTTCATGTAAACAGATGTCAGAATTGCTCAGTTTCTTCCAAAAACTGAGGAAATTCAGGGAACGTGTGTCAGCGTTTCTCAGTTATAATTTATAAAACTGGACAAAACTCATTTAGTAAACAAAACACTGGGTTGAACGATATCGATGTTTTGACTTTACAATTCTGACTGACAAAAATAACCATGTACAATCAAAATGGACCGAATTGGTTTTAAGACAGACACTACATGAATCACAAACGTTGCTGTGAGTTATTGGTGCTTTTTCATGATATAACGCTGGATTTATAATTTTTTTTTTTTTTGTGGCCAGACGAAAATGCCAATGATGTCGGGGACGAATCACTCCGTAATTGTCGCCGTTTCTCTGCACCACCTTTTTAGAATCTATTTTCTGTCCAAGTACCAAGAAAATTATGAAAGAAAAATCTTATGTTTGCTTAGTTTAAGACGGGACGCTGAATGTGAGTGGACCAAACCAAAGCAGAGCAGACATTTTCTCCGCAGCAGAGAAATAAAGCGAAGAATTTTGACTTGTTGTGTCGCAGCGATGTCTTGCAGATAATACAAATAAAGTAACAGGGTAAAAGTATATTTTTTTCTTCATAAGTATACTCAAGTATGAGTTAAAAGTATCCTACAATAAAACTACTCAGTAAAGTACAATTTTGTGAANCTCAAGTATGAGTTAAAAGTATCCTACAATAAAACTACTCAGTAAAGTACAATTTTGTGAAAAAAGTAACTTGTAAGTAAATGTAACTGTGTAAATGGAACGTCTTACTCTGACGGTCATAATTTCACAAATCTGGACATGAATATTTGATTTGGCAGCATTTTTACTGTTAACTTGGGAGAATTTTGCTGTTTTGTTTGTGTGTGTGTGTTTTGTCTATCCTCAGTTTTGTGTTCTTTACTTCCTGTTTATATCAAAGTAAATGCAATGACCGTAAAAACCGGACATAATGGGCTCTGTTTCACCACTTTTAAAAAAACTAAATTTGGTTTTGAATCGTGTTTCTACAGAACATTAGCTAAGATTCATGTGTTGTGACTGCTTCTTTATTTTTTTTCTGAGATAAACCATGCAATACTGCGATCACGGCCAGGTCTCTCACAAAAGATATTTTAATCTCAGCGAGACGAACACGGATAAATGAAGGTTATTGATTAACTGATATAACAATAATTCATTTATCTGCTGACAGTAACCAACTGAATCAGCTTGTTGTCAATCAGATACCATTACTTAGAGAAACAAAACTGAGCTAAACAAACTCTTACTTGGAAATGATAATCAAACTGGCATCATGGGCATAACTCTATGTGTTACTGAAAGTCCATGTACAAACCTGTTCTGGGTTTTGGCAAAATGCACATTGATGCAGTTTTATACAGAGAAATGTTGCAAAACTATACACTTACTAAACACTTACTATAGTCTTACTACACACTTACTATAGCCTTACTACACACATACTCTTACTAAAGCAGAGTTAGCCTGCAATCAGAAAGCTAAAATTTAAGGCCAGCCACACCTGCGGAAGGAGCAGGAGTGATGCCAGAAATAACAAAAGCAAAGAAACAAAAGTACACCAGAAAAGGACCCTCCTTAAGTCAGAACAGGAGACAACAGAAAGCATCCACTAAATAAGTGAATGAAGACAAGCAAAAAAGAATTAATCTTACTGATCACTATGCTGCCAGAGCCAAATACAAGAACCAACAGAAAAACAGGTTCACAGACAGGAGTCACAATAACCAAAGCTAATTACACAATACACACGAAATCACAGCTCTCGATAAACAGGAGTGGTGAAGCGGACTGCTCACACAGACGCAGCCCCTGCAATGTTAGTTTGCTGAGTATTTGAAGGGATACCGTGTATGATTGAGGGATCCTCATCAGTCAGGAGACTGAGAGTGTCCTCCAATCAGATGCCTCCACCTGCCAAGCGCGAGAGAAGTTGAGGACGTGTCCTGTGACGGGGAAACGGCCCAATCGAAGATGCATATCAGCTTGTGAAGTCCCACCTCCACAAGATGACCAATCGAGAGAACACCTCAACACAGGTGGTTTTGCATATCCCAGCGCAGGAGAGCTAGATGGAGAAGATGGAGAGAGAGAGAGAGAAACAAACACAAATTACTAGGCCATCCACAAAGTGGCAGCTATACACTTACTATGATCTTACTACACACTTAATATGGTCTTACTGTACACTTAGTATAGTCTTACTATGTCTCATTTTACACTTACTATAGCCTTAATATACACTTATTATAGTCTTACTATACACTTACTATAGTCTTACTATACACTTACTATAGTTTTCTTACATATTTACTACAGTCTTAATACACACTTAGTATAGTCTTACTATACACTTACTATTGTCTTACTTTACACTTATTACACACTTAGTATAGTCTTACTATACACTTACTACACTTACTATAGTCTTACTATACACTTACTATAGTTTTCTTACATATTTACTACAGTCTTAATACACACTTAGTATAGTCTTACTATACACTTACTATTGTCTTACTTTACACTTACTATACACTTAATATAGTCTTACTATACACTTACTACACTTACTATAGTCTTACTATACACTTACTATTGTCTTACTTTACACTTACTATACACTTAATATAGTCTTATTACACACTTAGTATAGTCTTATTACACACTTAGTATAGTCTTACTATACACTTACTACACTTACTATAGCCTTAATATACACTTATTATAGTCTTACTATACACTTACTATAGTTTTCTTACATATTTACTACAGTCTTAATACACACTTAGTATAGTCTTACTATACACTTACTATAGTCTTACTATACACTTACTATAGTTTTCTTACATATTTACTACAGTCTTAATACACACTTAGTATAGTCTTACTATACACTTACTACACTTACTATAGTCTTACTATACACTTACTATAGCCTTACTACACACTTACTATAGTCTTATTACACACTTACTATAATCTTACTATACACTTACTACAGTCTTACTATGCACCTAGTATAGTCTTACTACACACTTACTATATTCTTATTATACTCTTACTATAGTCCTACTACACACTTGCTATAGTCTTACTATGCACCTACTATAGTCTTACTATACACTTACTATAGTCTTACTACACACTTTCTATAGTCTTACTACACTTACTATAGTCTTACTATACACTTACTATAGTCTTACTATACACTTACTTTAGTCTTACCTACTATACACTTAGTATAGTCTTACTATACACTTAGTATAGTCTTACTATACACTTGCTATAGTCTTACTATAAATTTACTATAGTCTTACTATACACTTACTATAGTTTTATTATACACCTACTATAGTCTTACTATACTATACATTTACTATAGTTTTATTACACACTTTTACACACACACAGGGCCGTTTCTGACCACTTTGGCGCCCTAGGTGAGACATCCATTGGCGCCCCTTCACTCATTCTCCAAAATACATAGGAGAAAAAAAGACAGTTTTAGTCTTAACTTATAACACGTTGCACTCAGTGTTAAATCTTATTGTCAACAATGCTTCATTCGGAGTCTACCTTATAGTGTATTTTTGTCACAAGGAGGCACTACAGAGTAACTAGAGTGTGCCAAAAGTATGTCACCCCCTGTATTTTGTGTAAACTTTACCAAAGTACCACTCCAAGCACAACAAAATTCATTTATTAGTATTTTACAAGTAGTTGAGTATTTTTCAGAATATTCAACTATTTTTTAGACTTAAATTTGGATTTCAGAGAGGTAATATGACTGCAGTATTTCTACAAGTCAGTGAAAACAAGTGAAAACCATTTGACCTCTGACCCTACCTCAAAGAAGATGGTTTTAACTTCCTGTTTCATCTCTACTAATAATGTTGGTATTCTTCTTCAAATCTTAACAATATGTCAAAGGTGTCTTCCTACTTAACACTATTAACAACTATTGGCTTTTTTTCAGTTGTACTCACTTTAACACTAAAAAAAAATACATTTTGTTGTGTTTAGAGTGGTATTTTAACTCAGAAAGAAAAGTTTACANCTAAAAAAAAATACATTTTGTTGTGTTTAGAGTGGTATTTTAACTCAGAAAGAAAAGTTTACACAAAGGTACAGTGGGGTGCAGTACTTTTGGCCAGCGCTGTCGGTGCAAATCAGAATGTGAAAAAATGCTTTTTGTTTGTCAAAACAAATGTCCATTGAAGTACGATTTATGAAATGAATTAAACATTGCTTAGTTCTAACTTTAAACAAAATGTAACATCATGCTGTGATTTCTTTAGATAAGCAGGAAATTCACATGTTGCAGCAACACAGGACTCAAAAATATGAAGCAGGAAAAACTGACAGATTATACAAGATAACATAACAGTGAAAATCAGAAACTTTACTTTGCACGAGTATACAAGAATAGAATAACTATTTCTGTTGCATTTTAATAGCTTACAAGTTATAGTACAGACTGAACAACTGTACAAAATAGAGTAATAAAAACTGTGCAATATAATAGACTGAACGCACTATACAAAATAAAATAGAACTGCACAATAAAAACTCTACAAATATAGCATCCTAACTATTTACAGCACATGATTTACAGAAATACTGCAGATCAAAAAGAAGCAACCAAAGCAGCAGCAGCAGCAGCAGCAGCAGCAGCAGCAGCAGCAGCAGCAGCAGCAGCAGCAGCAGCAGCTCCCTGATGATGTTATCTGATAGCAGAAAGGACAAAGGACCTGCAGCAGTCTCCGTTCTACACTTTTATTGACTTTGTACCATCCATCCATCCATTTTCTGTACCCATTTGTCCTGTGATAATACTCTTATTATAAACATATATTACTTGAAAACTTTTTTTAAAGTACATTTATATTAAGCAACTAGCATGCTAAGTTTAAATTACTGTTGTGGTCAATGATGCTAAGTTAAAATAGGGTTCATGTCGTTGGCTAACATTTATCCGGCTACAGTAATTAAATTAGCTAGCTGCTAGCTTGCTAGACAACACCATAAACACTAGAAAAAAAAAAATATAGCTGTATCTTTGTATTGAACTTTTTTGTGTTTTCCTCCTTTCTCCTCTTCCTNTTTTTTTTTTTTTTTTTTTTACTTTGCTCGTTGTTACTCATTCACTTCTTCCAACTGCGCAATGCAGTTTTACCTGCTCAGACCCCGCCCCCACCGCTGTTGCTGTTTCCTGTTATATTTGGAAATTAAAACCTTATGTGATACTTCTCTGTCTACTTCCTGCTTTACTGCCCCGTGTCGTTCCAGAGAAATTCTCTGGAACGCACGCACACACACACACACACACACACACACACACAGAGAGAGAGAAACAAAACANACGCACACACACACACACACACACACACACACACACACACACAGAGAGAGAGAAACAAAACAGAAAAATTCTCCCAAGTTAATAATCAGTAAAAATGCTGCCAAATCCAATTAGCAGCATTATGTTTTAATTGATCAGAGAGGATTAGGCAGGGCCGTTTCTGACCACTTTGGTGCCCCTTCACCCTCATTCCCCAAAACACATGTACAGGAAAAAAAAGGCAGTTTCAGTCTTAACTTATAACACACTGCACTCATTGTTAACAACGCTTTGATAGGGGTCTACATTATTGTGTATTTTTGTCACAAGGAGGCACTACAGAGTAGCTACAGCGTTGGCCAAAAGTATGTCACCCCCCTGTATTTTTGTGTAAACTTTACCAAACTACCATTCCAAACACAACAAAATTCATTTATTAGTATTTTACAAGTACAGACCCTGACTTATGAACGTCCGACTTATGAACCGACCGCCATAAAGCCTATTAAATTAAAAGGTTCGAGTTACATACAATGTTTCGTAATAACGAACAGCACACTACATTGCAACGCACATCAAAACATTGCGCATTGTCAGCGGTTCAGTGGTATTACTATGTTTAAGATGTTTTAGTATATCTGGAAGGTTTCTTATGCATAGAAAGTAAAATATATATGCTAGATACACACCTTACATAACAGTTCTGACTTACGTACAAATCCGACTTAAAGACAGCTGTAGGAACGGAACTTGTTCGTAACCCGGGGACTGCCTGTAGTTGAGTATTTGTTCAGAATTCCTTTCCCATTATCCAATTATTCCTTAGACTTAAATTTGGATTTCAGAGTAGGTAATATGACTACAATATTTCTACAAGTCAATGAAAACACTTGAAAACCATTTGACCTCTGACCCTACTTTAAAGATGTTTTAACTTCCTGTTTGATCTCTACTAATAATGTTGGTATTCTTCTTCAAATCTTAACAATATGTCAAAGGTGTCTTTCTGCTTAACACTATTAATAACTATTGGCTTTTTTCAGTTGTACGTACTTTAACACACTAAAACAATACATTTTGTTGTGTTTAGAGTGGTATTTTAACTCAGAAATAAACATTTANTTTTTTTTTTTTTTTTTTTTTTTTTTGTCAGTGTATTAATGTCCATTGAAGTACGTTTTATGAAATGAATTAGACCTTGCTTAGTTCTTTCTAAGTTTCAACAAAAAGTAACATAATGCCGTGATGTCTTTAGGTAAGAGGGGAAATTCACGTTGCAGCAACACAGGACTCAAGAATATGAAGCAGGAAAAACTGACATTATACAAGTTAACAGAACAGTGAAAATCAGAAACTTTGCTTTGCATGATTATACAAGAATATAATAACTGACTATTCCTGTTGTATTTTAATAGCTTACAAGTTATAGTACAGACTGAACAACTCTACAAAATAGAGTAAAAATAAAAACTGTGCAATATAATAGCCTGAACACACTATACAAAATAAAATAGAAAAATTGCACAATAAAAACTGTGCAAATATAGCATCCTAACTATTTACAGCACATATCACAGTATGATTTGCAAAAATATTGCACATTAGAAAGAAGCAACCCAAGCAGCAACTATCCTGATGACTGTTAGTCTGATAGCAGAAAGGACAAAGGACCTGTGGTAGTCTCCTTTCTACACTTTGCATTGACTTTGTACCAGCCCAACAAAATGCTAATAATCTTATTATAAACATCTATTACTTGAACNTTGCATTGACTTTGTACCAGCCCAACAAAATGCTAATAATCTTATTATAAACATCTATTACTTGAACGACATAATACTTAAAGTACATTTATGCTAAACAACTAGTATGCTAAGTTTAAATTATTGTTGTGGTAAATGATGCTAAACTAAAACAGGTTTGTGTCATTGGCTAACGTTTATCCAGCTAATTAGCTAGCTAGCTAGACAATGTCATAAACACTAGATAAAAAATATTGCTGTACTTTTGCATTGAACTTTTTATTTTGTTTTCTCCTCTTCCTATTTTGAGCCCCAGATGCGTTTGATCTTTTCATTATTATCTCTTTTCTTTTTTTTTTTACTTTAACTTTGCTCGTTATTACTACTTCCAACTGCGCAATGCAGTTTTACCTGCTCAGATTCCTCCCGCTGCTGCTGTTTCCCGTTAAGTTTGGAAAATATGCGGGTCGTTATGTGATGCTTCTCTACTTCCTGCTTTACAGAGTATTTCCTGTATACTGCCTCGTGTCATTCCAGAGAATTACAGTGAAATGGACAATGAGCCAAGTATAAATGCCTCGGTGTTCTGTGGAAGCGTGCACGCGGCCGGTGACAGTCGCTCGCACGAGTTTAACCATTAAAGTAGTGCTGCTGTGTCTCAGGCTGGTCGGCAGGACGCCTCTTCTCAGGACAATATGAGCTCCAGACTGCGTCAGCTCTGTGTGTGTGTGTGCATGTGTGTGTGTGTTGCAGCATTGACTTACAGCATTAATGAAATGAATGAATACCATTTTACCAACAGACCAAGTGCAGGTTGCAGGAGTATAAAATAAATAGGCAAAAAAAACAAAAAAACAAAAAACAAATTCTTGCTCTTTGGCGCCCCCCTTTACCTGCAGGTGCCCTAGGCANAAACAAAAAAACAAAAAACAAATTCTTGCTCTTTGGCGCCCCCCTTTACCTGCAGGTGCCCTAGGCAACTGCTAGGTTGCCTATGCCAAAAAACAGCCCTGGGATTAGGAGTTTAATGCTCAGCTCAGGTTGAGACACAAACAGCAGCAATTAAAAATCAAATCTAAGTTCATAAAGATAAATCTGAGTGAGGTTCTGGTTCTTTCATCTCTGTGTGAAGGTACAATGAAATCTTTCTCAAAAACTTTCCTTCAAAGGACACTAAAGCCCGGTATACACTGTGCGATTTTGGACTATCCCAGACGAAAGATGACCAACATGACATTACCGTGGCAATGTCTTTGATCGTGGCCCCAAAACAGCGGTCCTACATCGCACCATGAGAGAGGTTCAAAGATGGCCGTTGTAATGGTCTTGCGACCAAAGACAGCCTGTGACAAAATTCTGACAGTGTCAGAAATTTAGGACGCTGCTACGACCTGTCTACTCACCAACCAATAGGAATGCAGTGTGAAATGACGCGCTGGTCAAAGCGACGCTGTTAATGCCGCTATGAATAAAGTTTAGAGGAAAAAACAACAACAACCCAAACTGAAGAGATGGAGGCAAAACGTGTGAAACGGAATTTGTGGGACTGTAATAAAGAAGAGTTGTGGCATAAAAAAACGTGTTTATACGACGTCTCCTCCAGCTGTTACCGTGACCGTTACCGTGTCGGCGGCACAGAGAGATAGCGGAGGAATCACAGGTTCCGGCCGAGTAACGAGTTGGGTCTAAACTCCCCTCCTCTTTTTCTTTGGAGTTTTTTTGATACACAGAAGACAAAGTTAGCTTGTTTAGCTTCATTATTTTCCACAGTAGCAACGCAGATGGACAAGGCGCGCAAATGCATTTTCTTTCGACTTGCATCGTAGAGTCAACGTACAGTCTACACACATAAAACTCAATGTTGTACCTAAGTTTATTAGACTCGTGACGCACAATGTGACTTAATGAGCTTATAAGATGTCTGTGATCTTGTGTAGGAGCTTTAAGACCAGAAATGTTTGGAGCCCCAAATCAGCCTCTCAGCCCCACGTTAAAATGACTCCGTTTAAGTTCTGATTGGTGCTTACATTTTCAAAACTGCCTCACAAACAAGCAGCAAAGTAAACTTAGACTTCATACTGTTGTAAATCCAGAAACTGACATCAACCCTCTGGAGTCGATGAATGAACAATGAACTACTTGTGTTTATGTAAGTCGAGTCAGAAAGTCTCCAAAACTACGACCAGACTCCACCTACATAACTCCACCTACATCGTTTGGCAGGTTTGCCAGAGAAAAGCTTCTGCTTTCCTCAAACAACAAACTCAGAATGCAGTTTGCAAAATGTTAAACTTTCAGAATAACGTCTGCAATTCTCCAGATTAGCTCCTTGGAGTTTCTTTGGCTTCTGGAACCATCATCATCATCATCATCGTCATCATCCTCATCATCATTCCCACTGAGCATGGGGTCAATACTGACACGTCCTCTTCCATGTCACTTCTTAACATCTCATGGTTTTGTGTATCCTTAGTTTTGTGTTTATATCAAAGTACATGTAATGACAGCAAATGGACGTGACAATCACCTGTTTCATCACTTACAAAAAAGTTAAATTTGGATTTGAATCATGTTTCTGCAGAACATTATAATTTCCCTGAAGGTTTTTAATAAATTCAACTTAAAAATTCATAGTGTGACTGACATGATGGTATGCTTATGTTAAAATATATCTGGTATCAAACAGATGGTTTCACATTTTAACATCAACTTACCATCATGTCAGTCACACTATGAGGTTTTAATTTTACATTTCTGAACTTTAAGGGAAATTAAAATGTTCTGCAGAAACATGATTCAAAACCAAATTTAACTTTTTTGAAAGCAATGAAATCATCCGAGTAACAGTTGGATATATTTTGAGGTTGTGATGGCAAAGACGTACAGTATAAATAGTAGCAGGTCAGCACCTGATGCTTTAGCTCCTAAAAAAAGAGCTTCCTCTGTTGTTTGAAATGGTTTAGCTGCATGCTAACTGCTACCAGCTAAAGGTGGAAAAACAAAATATTTAGCTTCTCCATCTGAAGCAGAAACACCTGGTGAATACCAAGAAAGTCACGAGGAGAGCCAATCAGCTTCAGAAGATGGCTGTATTGCTAAAGATACGATACTCGTCCAAACAGTGGAAAAAAGAATCTTTAAATGACTTTTAAAAAATCTCAACCCAAGATAAAACATTCTGACAAGAAAATATTTTACAAAGAAGGAGACGTATGAACATGTTAGCTTAGCCGCTATGCTAACTTCAGCTGAGTTCTTTGCCTCACTTTCATTTACAAAGTTATTTCAGGTTTTCTCTTCCGTAGAGATTCACTTCTCTGCTCTGGACTTGTTGGTAGTTGAACTTTTTTCAGGTTTGTACAGTTTGTAAGAAGACTTTTAAATGCGATGCTCCATATTGTGTTCCAGGATTGTGGTTATTTTACTCCTATATTGATTTTTCTGTGCAACAAAACATTTAATCTGGCTGTCATGGTCAGGTCTAGCCATAATAGCAGCATTACATGGTTTGTTACATATACAAAAGTCACTGTAAATGCTGTATTAGTGGGCGGGCCTTTATTTACCTCAACTGCAGAGAGAATCTGGCCAGTATAAGATACAGGTTTTTATTGGAGATGGGCCTTTATTTCTAATTTTAAGCTGTATGCATAACTTTGTGCTTCTCACCAAACTTTCCCTCTGCTGTGTCATAGTTTATTGTGTCCTTCAATTCCTTAAAACCCTGGGAATGATGACTGCAGTAAAAATCCGTTAAGTCAGCGCTCCCTACTACAGCTGTTAAGGGACGCGTGGTGAGATGTCAAACCGAAACGAGAGCCTCGTAGCCGGCTAGCAGCGTGTCCCACCGCTGATAGACGCACCATACATTTAAGAAAATAAAATTAAAAAAATAAATAAAACACCACAGCTATGGAGAAATATTTCACAGTGTGATCATTCCTCTAGTCAGCTTTTAGAAAGGTTCGTTTTCATCCACTTGATCCACATTTCCGGGTCGGTGTGTTACAGCAGAACGTCACTCGCTCCTTGCCATGTTTACGGCTTTGTTTCACGCTGAGTCCGGTTGTTCCTTCTGGCTGAAAGGACAACAGCTAGAGATGGTTTCAAAGCAATCTGGTACTTAAAATGTAGATACTGTCATCTGGTTATGGAGCCCAGGAGAGCTCAAGGAGAGAGAGAAAAAAAGAAAAGTTGTTCAAACAATTTAGTAAGTCATTGGGAATTACTTTTCCCCCTCCTCTGTGAGCGTCCCAGGCTCCGTAGTTAGCATTAGCAGCAGCAGAATACACTCATATTTACCTGGACCAGTACCAGACATAAACCAACCCAGCCTTTATTGCAGACCAGCCACTATTTTTCGTCCTGCTGACTTTACCTCCCGGCTATAATTGAAGATGGGCCATTATTTGAATACCGGCTTTTAATAGAGAAGTTACAGTATTTAGATATACAAATATTATAATAGTAATATATATATATAAATATAAATTAATATATATATATATTTATTTTGATTGTTTTATTAGTTGTCAAAGCACTTTGTAAACTCTGTCTTTTAAAGGTGCTATCTAAATAAAGATTATTATTATTATTATTATTATTATTATTATTATAATAAAAGACATTTTTAATCTCACTGAGATTAAAGTGGATTATCAAGGTTATTGATTAATAGCTGGTAGGTGCATAATTCATTTAGCTGCAGGAAGTGTAGGCATCCCCTTCCAAGGAACCAACTAATTCTAATCTAATTGATTCAGGAAGTGAATCAATTATAAAACACTGATTAAAGAAAAAACTTGACCCTAAATTAAACTCTGACTTGTAAATGATAACCACACAGATTGCCATGGGCGTAAATCCCCGTGTTACTGAAAGTTAATCTCAAAACCTGTTCTGGGTTTTGGGTTTGTGAGAAAATGTCACAGAAATGTTGATCCAGTTTTACAGGAAGCAATACTCTAAATTTTTTCTGGTAATTGTGTATCTGATCAGCCACAGGAGATATGAAGATTATTGCTGATAATGGAGTTTGTACCAGTTATTAAATACAAAATATACTTTCACAAACGTGGACATGAATGGTTTAAAACCATGTTCAGCCTGAGGACAGTCAGAGAGCGCAGACCTCTGCCATATTTTCCTTTTCACTGCTCCATATTCCTCCGATGTGTTCCAGGACTGTGGTTACTTTACTCTTAGTTTTATTTACTGTAAATCTGTAAATGCTCAAATAGTGGCGGGTGCATTTTTTCTTTTTTTTAACCTCAACTGCAGAGAGAGAAACAGGCTGTTATTCCAGCCAGGTCACTGTTTCTAATTTTAAAATATACTGTATGTAACCTTCATGCTTCTCACCAAAGTTTTCCTCTGCTGTGTTAATTAGTTTCTTTCGTTCTCCTTTAAAACCCCGCTGAGGTCCAATGAAAATGTGCTTATTGTGTTACTGTGGTTGCCTAGCAACAAGTAGTGTACAGGTTGGCAGCAGCCATTTTCACCTAGATATAAGTGTTTTTAGCTGTTTCTTTGCACTTTTAAAGCCAAACAGCCATGCCTGAATGCCTATCAGTAAATCTGGAAGTTGATATGTGTTCAGTTTTGTGTGTGTGTGTTTGGTTTGGTTATAATCAACCAGCAATGTACAGCATGAGCTGAGGGGATTGACGTCACTCTGTGTGCCTGTTGGTAGTTTGGTTGCACGCGTGTGTGTATGTGTGTGTTGGGNTGGGGGGAGATGAATATCAATAGATACACAGTGGGCCTGAAGAGTGCCAATATTAACTGTATGGAAGTGTGTTTGGAGTGATTTTACAGCTTCTTTAACTTAAATAGAGGTCAGAATTGTTCACTTTCTTCCAAAGAATGAGGAAATTCTCTTGAAAATGACTCATCCATAAAAGCCTAACATGAATAATAAAACTTGGCTAAACTTTTCTAAAACTGCCCACACTGGCTCCGCCCTCTGCTTTCTGACGGAGATAAAAGTCAGACTCATCTCTGCAGCACAACTTCATCTTCATCTCTGTCTGACAGAAGCATCTGCTGCAGCAGGTAAGCCACGTCCATCATGTCTTTTAGCTTTCATACACTTTGTGACTGAATGAATTTATGGATAAGAAAATTTTTAACAAATGCTTCTTGAAAGTTACCATGACTTTATTTTTAGGTAACAGGTTAACAAATTTCAAAAGACCATGCTGTTCACATTGCATGTTTTAGCCCAATTTGTACAACACCCATTTGTATTACGTTACTGATAACCATTTTCCAAAACACACACTAATGGAGTGGTACATTTTCACATTGTTTTTCCTACCTTTCAGACTGCCATTAGTTTTAGTTCACTATAACTACTGTATCACAGTATAAAAATTACAGACTTGGAACATGCTTGAGACAAATAATCCCTCACAGAAAAATTGACATTTATTAAAGTTTTTATCAGAGTAACTTTAACTGATCCAACATGAGCTACAAGGAACACAATGTATGTCTCCCCCAAACAATATAGACCCAGGAGAAGACTGACAATTAAAAACAATTTTGCCTTCTAGAATTGTGCATAAGTGTTAGCAGGTGAAACGTGAAGTTTTAAGGTGGGTGTGTCACCAAAACATTTGGTTTAAAAGGATTATGAAACTTGGCAAACTAACATATAATCTAAATTATGTTTTCATAAATGGTGGCAGATGTGGTTTGTATATATTAGGCTAAAACATGCAAAATCACCAGTATGGTGCTTTAACAGATGCAGTTTCCAGTCTCTGGTGGGGACATAACATAACATCTCCCTTTCTGCAGTTTCTGAACTTTTTTTTTAACTCATTGTGTTCCCAGAATCATGAGTGACTTCATCAGCACAAACCAGGAGCTCCGTAAAGGAAACTACCTGATCAGCTTAAATAGGAGCTACGAAGCCATCTTCCAGGTGAGAAAATAAAAATCTCTTCATGGACCAAAGCAGAGATAATAAATACATGATGTGATTTCATATTTTCAACAGAAAGTCACAGTAGATATCAGGATAAAGTCAGAGGCTTGATTTCATTGTGGCCATCAGGAAAACTCATCACTGAATCTAATCATCATCAAATCATCGTTGTTTTGTTTGAGTCTAACTTCAGTCCGTGTCATGAATCAGCATTTTTTGATGAACGCATTCAAGTCACAGATGCAGCTAAAAAATAATATAAAGGAACGTTTGTAGTGCATAAACTTTGCAGTTTCTCTGTTTCAGCAGTTTATTTTGTGCTGCTGCAGCAGGATGCAGCTACGCGTGCGCACATTTCTGAGACGCATGTTAACAAAATGCTTCAATGGATGAGAGAACTATTTAAAAATATGATCAGCGGGTTTTGAACTTTAACATGCAGAGATAAAAATCTTATATGTTGTGTGAGCGTTTATTTCTCCATCAGGACACGTATTTTCATCAGGCGATCACGGAGGAGAAGTGGGCGGAGTTTTGCTATAATCGCAGCTGTTATCACACACCAACATGTCTATTTGACAGCAACACACATCAATGTGTCTGATACATGTAGTATGGCCTCCTGTCACTACATTCTGTCTGTTAATATGCATTTTACTGATTAATCACAGGAAGACAGCAACTTTGTGGTCTACAGGATGAGAGGAGGAGGTCCCATCTGGTCATCTGATACCCATGGCAAAAACGTTTATCGGATTGTTCTTCAGGAGGACAGCAATCTGGTCATGTACACCGAAAACGGCAAACCAATCTGGGCCACTGACACCTACAGTAATTGTAAGAGCTACAGATTGCGCCTCACCCTGACTGACGAGGGCATCCTGGTTCTTGACAGGGATGGAGTGACCATTTGGAAGTCTCAGTCTCCTGTTTGCCGTTAAACATGAGGTCATATATGATAATTCCATGTTCAGACCCACAGTCATAACTTGGCAAGAATGAAATATTATGCTGAGATGTAATAAAGAGCTCTGATGAAACAATAAAGAGATGAAACAAAGTC